>JAVJIF010004802.1:0-303534 GCA_038442645.1 Agave tequilana | reverse complement strand
ACTAGGAAAAGTTGTATCCCCACTGACTCGGTGAAGAGTGTTGATGATTATAGCAATCTTATTCATAATACGGGATTGGGGTATATATTGATTCGGATAAGACCAATCTGGCATACCTAGTTGATTAAAGTTATGTAATGACGAGTTGGTAATATCCGAATTGAAAGAGCTTGGGGTGAAGTATGGATCTCACTATATGCATTGAAAAAATTATAATTGTAATCCATATTACAAAAAAACAAAAACAAACAAATAAACAAAGAAAAGAAAGAAAAATCTAGCCTAGTTAGGGTAGACCTTTAGACCTAGATGACTCATAACTGTTGATTATCCATAGGAGGTATATTGCAGAAGATAGCCATAAGTTAATCGGCCAGGTGAGGGCAAGATTGGTGGGAGGTATCCGCGCTTAAAGCGACGGGCCTAATTATGCCAAACCACCAGCTTCGGTATTTCGCCCGTCAATCTCCAACCTTGACACGATTTGGCAAGAGTCAACTTCTAACAACTTCCCCCTAGGTCATTCCCTATTTGAGTTTGTGATGTCCCTAGGGCCAACGTCTACTCAATTAGTTAGGCTGGGTTAGTGAGTGAGGAGATGGTTTGTGGGCTAAGAGAGGGTAATGATTTTCCCACCTTATTTTTAAGGATATGCCTTTAATCTTTTTAGTGCAGTGTACAAGTATAAAGCAAAAGTAACACATAAGCAATATGAATCACTCAAAATATGTTTTCTAAAATATATGCAATGCACACATATTTTTGCTCTAGCTTTATTCAACAGTAATATAAAAGATAAACGAATTAGACACGCGCCCTAAGATGCAAGAGTCTAAACATTTTTTAGCATTTACAAAGCAACCACGTAACTGTAGAGGTTAGAAACATATACAGAGTGAGTTAAACAGATACACTAATAACTGCAGAGCGCTAATCTCTGAAATTCAAGCAACCTGCAAGAAACTATAGCTAGTAGTTTACCACTATCGTGGGCTTTGATGCTCTACCTTCTTGGACCGCACGGAGTAGCAATATGTCCACTGCAGCTCCTAATTTTCTGAAATTAGCCCCTGTACACAAAACAGAGAAGAAAAAGAGTTAAATCGTAAAGTAAATCAAAAGGAAAAGAAAACTTACCGTCCCTCCCCAGCAACAGCGCAAAAATTATGATCGAGCAAACCTGCACAGAAAAAATATAAACTTTTAGAATAGTGCTAGGTCCTCAATTCTACCGTGTAGCTTAGGGCTAACGGGTTGTGATCCACAGGGAAGGACATCGATGAAAGTGTTGTGTAAGTTTCTTCTTTTAATTACCAAAACTAGTTAATACTTATTTTTTCAATTTTATAAAAAGAAAATAAAAATGTTAAGTTAAGTTAAGAAGGAGATAGTAGAAGAAGAGATGGTGGTGTTATTATTGTTTTTATTTAGAAAAGAAAAGAAAAGACTAAATAAAAAGGAGAATTGTGACTCTAAGTAATGAACTGAAAAAGAAAAATAAAAAGAATACTTACCTCTGTTGCTGAATCGTATTGAAGAATTACCTTGAAATAAAGTAAAGCATTAGAAAAGAATAAAGGAAAGCAGAGCTTCGGCTTGATCGAGCACAACGAAGAAAAGTGAAAAACTTCTATGATGTCACCTTCAATATAAGTTTCTTAAGAAAGGATTACAATAGTGTCGCTCTACAATAGCTCTTTCTCTCTTTTAATCATGTAACTCTCTCTAACCTAAGCTATAAAGAAAATAAAAATTATATTGAAGAAGAAAAGAAAAACCTAAATTAAAATTCTCTCTCTGAGATGGTGTCCCTCTGCCTTCAAGATTACAGGTATTTATAGGGAAGAAACGGGGGTACTGGACGCGTATGGAGATAGGGGGAGCTGGTGCTCCCCCTGGTTCAACTACCAGGCTGCGAAAACGCGACTTTTGTCGCATTTTTGTGGTAATATCCTTGCCATAGGGCCAAGAACAAAGGGCGTATGTCCGTCTACCCCTATCCTTTTATCCTCTCGGGTTTTGAATTTTTGTTTTAGATTTGATGATTCATCCGTTTATCCTCAGCGAAATCGATAGGATCTTCACAAAATCCATTTTTCTCTTGAATTTGGATGATATTATCTCATCTAATATACCCAGTGTTCAGATAAAATGGCCTTTAGAACTTCTGGATTTGAATTGATCTCCTTTTTTTTTGAACTTCTGAATTTAATTGGATAAATCTATCAATCTCTTCTCTTTTCTTTCTTAATACCCGCATGTCACTAAACAGGAAAATACATTAATTAGCAGGCTTTAGTTAAATATAAATGCAGAAATGTAGCACATACGATATGAAGACATGTAATGCACGTGTATGATCAGTCAGCCTGAGAGATCGACCGATCGTATTGAGAGCTCTGGCAGCTGGCATGCGAGACCTCAGAGGCGGTCAACAAATTGGGGTAGTGATGTAGGTGGGGATGATGGGGCTAATATACTTTTGTATTGACGAATGTGACGAAGAGATGTGTCATCAATTTTTCTGTATGGTAAATTGTTGCTTTGATGCTCCCATGTAATGCCTTGTGTCTTTATTTGTTTGTCAGGGGTCATCAGGATAGGACCCGATATAGGTGTTAACTCACTCGAGTGGCCATCTAGGTTGAAATCTGTCTAGGCTGACGTCGAGCAGTCCTAGTAGGCGAGCCTCCGTCTTTCAGGGGGCTCCCCGAGAGATAGCCGCGGGGGGCTATTTTTTTCCTCATAGCCGTCAGGGTAGGGCTCGATATAGGCTGTTGACTCATTCGAGTGGCCATGAAGGTGAAAACCTGTTTAGGCTCACTCCGAGTAGCCTTAGTGGGCGAGCCTCCGTCTTTCAGGGGGCTCTCCGAAGGATAGTCGTGGGGCTATTTTTCCTTCATAGTCGTCAGAAAAAGACCCGATATAGGCTGTTGACCCACACGAGTGGCCATCAAGGTGAAAACTTATTTTGGCTGACTCCGAGCTACCCTAGTGGGCGAGCTTCCATCTTTCAGGGGGCTCCCCGAGGGATAGCCACGGAGGCCGAGTAGCCATCAAGGTGAAAACTTGTCTAAGCTGACTCTGAGCAGCCCTAGTGGGTGAGCCTCCGTCTTTTAGGGGCTTCTCGAGGAATAATTGTGGAGGCTATTTTCCCTCATAGCCGTCAGGGTAAGACTCGATATAAGTTGTTGACTCATTCGAGTGGCCATCAAGGTGAAAACCTGTCTAGGCTAACTTCAAGTAGCCCTAGTGGGCGAGCCTCCGTCTTTCAGGGGGCTTCCCGAGGGATAGCATCAGAGGCTATTTTTCTCTCATAGTCTTCAGGGTAGGACCTGATATAGGTTGTTGAACCACTCAAGCGTGCTTGTTGTACCTGGAGAAGATATGAAAATAAAAGGGTTGCACATTTTATTGGATGTCACTAGTCTTACACGTGGTATCGCTTTGGGTAGGAAGCACAATGCCTAGTGGTGGTCTTCCCGTCCCGGGTGGTGTTGAGTGAGCATTTCAGTTGACCGTTTCAATTAGGGCCTCTCCGACCTGAGGGTCTTCCTCAGAATCGAGGATGAACTCGTAAAGATGTCCTCGTCTAACTAGATTCTCGAGGCGTCATTTGAGGGCCCAACAATGCGCAGTGGCATGTCCCTGACTGCCGTAAAAGGAGCAACTTCCTGCTTCCAGGTAGTCTAGGTTGTGTCTGGCTGTCTTCGGTAGTTTCAACCAGGCTGATACTTGATGATGTGGAAGATCTGATCGATCAGTAGGTTCAGGGGGGTGAAAGTGATAGAGTCTTCGGTCTTCACCGTCATCGGGGGAGTGTCCTCCTTAGGAGTTGGGCCCGATGCCTCTTGCATGCTTCCTCGAGCTGTCGGCTTGAAGGTTCTAAGGATCATCATGTGAAACGGCTGCTTTAGAACGCATCTTGTTTAGCTTGAAGCGTAGGTCAGTCAGAACTGTGGGGTGTTGATTGACCTCGGGGAAAAAGTCTGCCCGAACCTCCTGGGTGCCCAACTCAATTACCCTCTGTTGCGCCTCTGGCATAACCTTTATTTGCGTGAGCAGCTGATGATTGACCTATGTTACCGCCTCGCGCTCACGTTCTGCTGTATCCCGATGGATGGCGACTAGTTCTCGCTCGCGATCGGCTTTCGCTCGATGTTCATCCAGCCATCATCGTAGGTCGATTACCATCTGGACGAGTTATCCACGGAGAGGGACGATGGATTGAGTTTGTCAGGAGCGTTGACGTCATGTCGGGTGTCACTTCTGTAAGCCATGACTGTTGAGCAGAGGTCTTTTGTGGAGTGATTAGGGTGTTGGATAGCGAGAGATCTCAAGTAAGAATTCATAACCTCTCAATAAAAGCACCAAATGCAGTGGGTAAATTTATAAGGAATCAATCCACGCACCAAAATAATGAAGAGAGATAATTAAATTGAAATCACAGTATGCACAAGTACACAAAACTTACGTAGAAACACGAAACGGAAAAATCATGGAGAGAGAGAATAATTCCACTATAACAATGGTGTTTACATGTGGGCTTCTCTAGTGCGCTAGGATTTCTGGATTTCAATTGTGATCGTCTTCCTCGTTGAGAGGGATCTGTTATTTATACAGGTCATATCAAACAAATAAGACTAGGGAGTCCTGCTCAGTTTGAATACTTAAAATCCTCATCTTAAAGGCAATTAAGCGCTTGAAGGGAAATCGTGCACGAAAAGCGGGTGAGATTGAATGTGAATTATGTTCTTAAAAAGATGATGCGTTCCCTCGAAACTATCGTTATAGCTAAGAAGCTAAACGAGTCGTGTCTACAACGAGGGTGAGCGATGAAAGCTTTGTGTTCGGTTTTCTTGTTTTCTTAAAATCCTTGTTTGTTTCAAAAAGAATGAATAAAAGTAGAAGAGAAGAATTATGGTTGATGGTATGTAGAAACAACGTAAAAATGGTTGGCGTGTGGAAAAGTAAAGTGAAAACGGAATGCAAAAGAAGTAGTGATGAAGAGATTGAAAGCAAGTTGTGAAAAAGGAAAAGAAAACGGTTTTGAAAAAAACTTCAAAATGAAAGAAATGTTCTTAAAGAAAAATGGAAGATGAAACAAGTTTTGAATAGAAGCTTTGAAGAAAAGAACTTAGAAAGTAAAGTTTGAAAAGAAAGAAAAGTAGATTTTTCTTTTGAGATGGTGAAAATGCATAACTAACCTCCTACTAATTCATCTCACTAACCGCTAACTTCTTTGATGATAGAGCCACACAATGGATCCTTGGCCTTCACCATTCTTGTGCTATGAAAACATTTCATATAGGTAACTAATGAATGTTTTTCTCCCATCATCTTGCATTACACTGTAAAAACTCGAATATCACCCCATCAAGATCCGTTTTAAAGCGAGAATGGGGTGAATTACAAGTGCACGATCGGTATCGATAAGGATGAATAGGTAGTTTCTAACTCTCCAAACAAAGCAAGGTTAGTACATCAATAGATCATCAAGAACACATAGTTAAGCATGAAATATGAGAATTAGATTGCATGTTAGTGTGTTAGAGTTAGAACCCTTCATCATTATCCATTCATAGCTCTTGCTTGTACAAGGTATGTTGTGAGGCTTATTGATTCATGTGGGTTATCAATCAAATAGTTAGAGGTTAGTGGGTTAGTAGTTAGTTAGCCATGCAAGAAGAGAAGTTAGCTACTCATAGTAAGAAAGAACAAGAAGTATTCATTCTATACTAATTGCAAGGAAGAAGAAAGAGCAAGTAAAAGCAATGAAAATAGAGGTAGAAGATGAAACAGTCTTGTATTGATTTGCCACTGATTAAATACAAAATTTTCACTCTCTCTTACTCAGATTTTCTGGACTAAAACAAAAGAAAGAAATTACAAGAGATTACTAAAGAAATCCTAGAGAATACCCTAAACAAAATACTCTCTGTCTGGTCACTTTTGCACTGAGGCCCAAGGGGTGTATTTATAGGCACAAAACCCTAGGTGCACTCAATCGCGGTCGTTGATGAAAACGCTGCAATGGCTGTGATACTACCGTGGAAACGCAGCCAAAGTCGTGGAACCGCGGCAACATCTTGGTCGTTAGGCCAGCGCTTGCTCTGACAGCCTGGCTCTATCCAGGTGTCCTTTAGAAGCTTCTTATTCTCTGAATTTTCTCTCTGAACGAGAGCGGGTTGGCTTCAAGTTGTGGCTTCTTTAATTAGCTTAATTAATTCCAAATAATTGAAATAATTGGGCTTCTTCTTCCTTTGGGCCATGGACCTGAAAATAGAGAGAAAACTCCATTAAAAACCAGATTTTTATTAATAATCAATGAAAAATGTGATATAAACGATACACAAATGAGTACTAATCACACCTCTGAAAAATACACTTAGAGGGGGTCTAATAGGTGTAGTGCTAATCTATATGACAAATAATACAGAATTAAAATTTTACACTAACACACAATGTATAACCAAGAGTGAGTCTGAATTTCCTGTGATGAGCTCTGAAACTTCTCCTCACGATTCCTCTAAATTATGAGTTGAGGTGCTTCAATAGTTCTCTTGGTTTAATACAAGTGTGAGCACACAAACTATATCAAGCATGTATAAAAATGAGCAAGAATAGCAATGCGAGATATAAAGAGAGTAGAGAGTTGAGAGAGAAACATCCAAATGCAAAAACTAAGATATGTTTCAAGGTTCGAGCCACTGCTTTACGTCCCTGCCTTCATACAGAAGAATTTTTACTATGTCCACCAAGGACCTTCCACAAAGAGACCTCCACTGAGAAATTACAAAAATACAAATAAGGAGTACATAACTCCAACTCTCTCACACCTCTATACAAAAGGGTAGGCACAAAGCAAAGAAAGAAATACAACTTGGTGATCCAATGATCACAAATTATTCTTGGTGATCTAAAAAGACCACAAACAAAACACCTCTCACAATACAAGATCCTAGAGGATAGATTTATAATGAAAAGCTCAAGTATGTGAGTGCACAAAATTTTCGAAAAAGAAAATACAGAGAGAAAACTTGTAATATCCCCTATCTAATAATACTATATTTTAATTGTCTAAGTATTTATTAGGTTCCTCTGATTTTTTTCTTTCATTATTATTTATAAATGTGTTTGTATAATATGATGACCTAGCCCATGCTAATCAAGCCCATCTCTCATTTTCATCTTATTCTTTTTTTCATATCTTAAGCCAATATCCATTACTCTAGTTCAAACCCACCAACCCAATCCCCATGATCCGAAACTCGTTAACCCATAATCCCAAATCCTAACAACCAAATTCAAATCAAATCCTAACTAATCATATCCTAACTAAACCCAAACATCTCTTTCACAATCAAATCAAAACCTAATCCTAAATCTAACTTATCTTTTTCCTTCTCAGATCCAGCCGCCACCACCAGCAGCGCAAGCCTCCTCTCGGGCCTGGCCGAGCTCTCTTTCCTTGACAGCAGACCACAACAACCGCAGACCCCCTGACCAACGAGCCATCGAGCCCCGCGGTGTTTTCTGACACCCCGGACTCATTCCCTCCTCTCCGCCGGTGAGCGCGAGTACTTTAGAGCCTTCCCCAGAGTACACGGATCACCTCCAACGGCCTCGATCTCCTCCGTCCTTGCCGGCGAGCGATTCCATGCCCATTGCCGTGAGTTGTCTCCCCCTCTCTCATCACAACTTTAAAAATGCATGGAAATGTTATTATGTATGTGTATTTAATTAAGTGCATGCTTATATTTATTATGTGAGTGTTCACTTTATTCTTTTTATTTATTTGATCAGTTATCGGTATCATTCATGTGATTGTTGTTCTATTAAAAATATTATTATTATTGCTATTATTTTGCTATGGGTGTCAGCTATTTAAACTGTCTAATTAAATTGTTAGTATTTAAGAATTGTAAAGCTTCACCATAATGGAGACTTGATCTTTCTTTATTGGTAATAAATTAGATGAGAGTTCATAGGATATTTTGAGTATTTATTTTAATGTGATATAACCTTATTAAAGACTGGGTATTGGACTTGAATCTATCAGTGAGTGTTCGCCCTTGTGTTTTCTTTATTTATTGATGCCTGTCTTGATTACATGTTAACTATATCGTTTTATTTGACCGTCTAACATATTGGACTAGTATGATATCATGTACCGTTTCATATGACGTCAGTGACTGTACACTTTGCATATCTAGTTGATAGGAGCATATATGAGTATTAGTTCATGTGTTGGTAATCCCCATTGTTGGCTTAAGCCTAGTATTGATATACCGTAGACCGGACATGACCTTGTGACTAACCTAGCTGTGACAAATCCCAGAACATATATGTTGGCCCAAAGACCTTCCACCCTAGTTTTGATGATGATTAACTCATGTAGTTATGTTTACTAATATTCTTATGATTTTATGTTTCAGATCCTTTAACAAGATATTAGTTGGTGATTAACTTCAACAAAGGAGTTTAGAAGCTTTTCATGGTGATTCCAGGGCCAAAGCTTCAAGATCACACATTGCCTAGCCCATGGATGGAGTTTTGGAGCAAGTCAACTTGAAGATGAAGATCATCAAGAAGACTTAGGTATCCATAGTTTAGATAGTGCGTTTTAGATCCATTTGTAAAGCTTAGTATAGTTGATATGCTCAAGTGCACAAACACACACGTTTTCATGTTTTTGAATTGGTTTTCATGAATGATTGATCAAAACAAGTTTACATGGTTTATATGTAAAATAGATGTATTCTAGTTATACATACATGCTTAAACATCTTAAACAAACTTATTTTGACTTTCCTATTCATGTATTGAAAAATCAAGTTTGATAAAAATACAAGTGTTGGTTTTGATAAAATTTACAAGACACAAAAATGAATTGATATGATTGTTATATGTCTTGAAATTTTTATCACTTGTTTGTGTTTCAATATAAAATGTTAAAACAAGT
This sequence comes from Agave tequilana, assembly GCA_038442645.1. NCBI lineage: Eukaryota > Viridiplantae > Streptophyta > Magnoliopsida > Asparagales > Asparagaceae > Agave > Agave tequilana. The sequence goes on along the minus strand of JAVJIF010004802.1, from coordinate 294,569 downwards.
TTTGTGGATTTTTAGAAGACTTAAAAGATTTTTCAAAATATTTTTAAACTGTTTTTCTGATCCAGATTTCTGTTGCAGGCTTCAACCAGTCGACTAGTCAACTGGCCTAGTCGACTTGGGATGAAGTCGGTCGACCGGGTCGGTCGACCGACGTGCACAGATCTGTGCACGTTTGGCAGACACTGGGACGGTCGACCGTCAGGGTCGACCGGGTCTGAGAGCTCTGCTCTCTGTTTGTTTGGGTCGACCGTGCCGGTCGATCGGGTCTGCCCAACAGTCATATTTCAGACCGTTGGCGGTCGGCCAGGCCGGCCGACCGGCAGCCTGTCAGGCTGCCAGATCAGCCTAACAGCTAGTTTTCTGATGGGGCTATAAATACCCCATCTCTTCATGTTTTTAAGCAAGATTTTTTAAGAGAAAAAATCCTCAGTTTCTCCAGAGTTTTAAAGAAGTTTTCAAAGAGTTTTAAAGCTTAAAAGTTTTCATCTTTATTGTTTTCAAGGGTTTGGAAAATTCAAAGAAAAATAGGTTTTTGGGATATTACTTTAGATCTTCATTTCTATCATATTGCAAGTGTTTTCCCAGGATTTTTCTTTGTTGCTTGTTTTCCAAACACCTAGTTTCCACACTTGAGCTTATCTTCTATCCTAATCTATTAGGATCTTTGTTTTGTGGACAAGAGAGAAAAAGAGAAGTGTTTGAGGTTAAGTCTCCAAGATTGTAAACCCTCCTTGCTTTAGTGTATCCCTCTTTGGTAGAGGTTGATCGGAGTGGTATTGGTTTGGATCCCTCTTTGGTAGAGGTGATTGTGTTTGTATTGGCTACGGGCCTTATCCCTCTTCGGTAGAGGTGAATTGTGGTTGTATTGCCTCGGTGGCATTGAGAGAGGAGTTCGGTACTCCTATAGTGGATTGGAAATCCTACACGGTGGTGTAGGCGGGGATGTAGAGCTGGGTGCTCGAACCTCGAAACATATCTTTGTGTTTGCGTTTGATCCATTGTCTCTCTAACTCTCTCTCTTTATATTGTGCAAAGCATCATACTTCATTCATATCATATATTGCTTGTATTGCCTTGCATCCTTCATATTGCTCATCCTTATATGCTTGGCTTGCTTGTGTGTGTGCCTCACTTGTACTTAACCACAAGAGCTTCACATAGCATCTCAACCCATTCAAGGGGAATCAAGAGGAGTTAGTCCAGAGCCCTTCACGGGGAATTCGGCTACACTTGTGTGTTATATTAAGTGTGTTGCAAATTTGCATTAGCTTCCGCATTTAGCGCATTTAGTTTCTAGATTAGCTAGTACACCTATTCACCCCCCCTCTAGGTGTTTTTCAATATATACATATTGATTTGAGGTCGATGGATTCTTGATAGAGGTTAGAGATCTATGCTAGGTGAAGTGATTTTCAGTCATATTGTTTGGTGACACATTTTAATGATAACCATTTTAATAATACCATTTTGAGTATTTTTAGGAATTTGTTTAGAGCCTTGATCATACACACCAATAGGTATATTAGTCGACTTGCCCCAATTATAGTCGACTAATACTCCTACTCTAGTTGACTTATCATAGCTCCTGGTCGACTAAGTTTCTGTTTAGAAAGTTGTGTACTCTCTGTTTGTTTACTGTAAGCTATATTAGTCGACTTGCCCTTTCCTATAGTCGACTTACACCTTTTCTAGTAGACTTATCCCTCTTGCCAGTCGACTAAACCAGTCAAATCTCCTATATTAGTCGACTTGCCCCTCTTATTAGTCGACTTGCACTTGTTATAGTCGACTTATCACTTTTTGATAGTCGACTAACCCAGTCAAACCTTCTATACTAGTCGACTTGCTCCTACCCTAGTCGACTAACTCTTATTCTGACTGCTGTTTTAGATTCTTATGGATTGAGAACTTTACCCTTTAGTTATGATCTTGGCTATAGTTGGACGAATCTGGTTTTGAGGAATAGGTATTGATTGAATTGACCTGACCTCATAGATCCTAATATATATCTGATATGTTACCGAGTTTTGGGACCTTATGTTTGACCTTGATAGAAGTGAGAGGGTGTGATGACTTTGATCAGACTGGAGTGTGGAGATCTGAATAGATGTGTCAGAGCATTTGTTATTTCAGTTACTGAGATACAAATATATTAGTGATGGCTTGCCATATCAGATACATTGACTGGGATCAATACTTGACGATCAGGATGACTATTGAGACTAAGTTCATGATGACTATTGAGACTATGAGTAGACAAATCGGCTATTGTTGTATGCAGTACAGGCATATGAGATATTGATCAGTTCTAGGTGAGACTGGCTATTGAGTATTATCTAGTTCTGTTGTTGTATTGATTCATGTTATTGAAAATTACAGGGAAATTATTGTCAGACCATAACATATACATTGTTCTATTGTTCTACCGTTTATACGGTAATATTGTTCACATTGTTATTGTTACTCCATTGATATTGTTATTGTCACCGTATCGTCCCAGTAATCGAAATAACATAGATATTAATTGATATAAATAATAATATAATTGACAACTTACACTGGGATTGGGAAAATTGATGGAGGAGACAGCGTCTGTATTTTGGGTGGACCTAGGATACAGGTTGCGCAGCCGAGATACGGTTCCACTGCAGAGTTTCGAGGGATGACTGACATCCCGTATTGTTCATATTGTCATTGTCATTGACACATTGTTATTGTTATTGTTATTGACTAGCGGTAGGACCTGATTCAGCACCAGGTGATTGGGTCGTGGTTCCGGGTATGTACGGAACCCACCTAAAGTAAGGACAATGTCTCTTCTATTAATTTCAATAACTTAGGACGTTGATTGACACGTGTGGTAGGCGTAGTATGGGATGCGTCTACTGCATGTGGCAATTGGTGTTCGCTGACATAATAAATGATAATAAATTGTTTATAGCATATTGTGACTGACTATAATCACCTGACTATATGCATATATAACTAGGTTAGACATATGATTGTACGCATGACCAGATTATATATCAGACTAGTGACATATGCTAGGTTTCACATCATGACATCAGTTGTTCGTTTACAGTTGTTTTACTTGTCTTTTATCTGCACGATTATTCATGTAATTGTTATTTAGTTGTTTGTTTATCATGTTATTTAATTATCTTATGTTTATAGTTTATCTTGTTATTATTCTGTGCACATTGTTTATATGCACGAGCAGTCCTCTTTACACACACACACTCACTAGGTCGCTTTCTGACGACCCTGAATTTGCACGTTTAGATATTGGACGCTTTGTTTCTATTGTCAGGTGTTCGATGAGACCATACATATTGCGAGGAGCTTGAGTCTCTCTTTGATTCTGGTATTCTCATCTCTCTTATCTTCCTGTTATTTCTTGATTCTAGCTTTATCGCATTCAGTTGCCATTTTCTTTCCTTTATTTATCTGTTATCATTGTGTTAGATATTAATATGTATTATTGCAGTGATGGTTAATATTATGGTTTAGATTTATAGCTTGTTTAGGTTAATTTAGGTTTAGCGTGTATACGGGGTATTTTCCTCGCGTATATACGTCGCCGACTCTCGTTGCGACTCCGTTTCTACGTATTTTGGGAAGCGGGGCGTGACAAAACTCTTGGGAAAAATTTCTTGATAGATGAAGAAATTTAAGAACAAAACTAGAATTCCCAAAACTTATTTTCTTTTGATCTTTCAAAACTTTGAAACAAAATAAAGATATGTATTTGAAACTCAATAAATTATTTTTAAAACTTGCTGAAAACTCAGTTGAAGTGAGGAAATTAGCTCTTGAAAATCTTGTCAAAAGCTGAACAAATGAACCCTTTATATAGAGATTCAGAAAACTAGCCGTTAGGGGTTGAACACAGGCCAGATTGGCCCGGTCGACCAGCCAACGGTCAGATTTCTGACCGTTAGGGCTGTCGGTCGACCGCTTTAAGGCACAGTGTTTTAACTCTCTATTAGTCGACTAATCGATCGACCCCTACCCGATAGTCGGTGAGCCAGTCGGTCGTCCGCGCCTTGCTACGGTCGATCGGTCGGTCGACCGAGCCAAGGCTCTGGTTATGTGCACATATCTGTGCACGTCGGTCGACTGAGCTATGCTTCGGTCGACCGATCGATCGGTCATATGTAGCTCAAACACCCAATTTTTAGGGTTAAAACTTAAACTTTGAAACCCATATAAATTCCAATAAAATCTTATAAATTTCAAAAAAATAAGTTCATACAAATAAATTTAAGTACAAATATTTGTGATTAAAAATCAATACATATTACAAACATGTGAACTATTTTTGACGTATAGAAATTAACGCTTTAAACAAAAAAATGTATTTTAAAAAAATCAAACTTTGAAATGAAAATCCGATTTTTCTCTAAACTTGTATAAATATAAAAATAAGATTTTAAAATACACTTGAAGTATAGTGTGTATGAATAGAATCCAATACACATAAAGATTATATGTACTTGTTTTTGACAATAAATACCAAAATAAGTTTTGATACAAACAAAACTTAGATACATGTGTTAAATACATCAAAATAAGTTTTTCTAAACATATATGAACCATCAATGTATATGGATGAAATCCAATATACAAATAAACTATGTAAACTTCCTTTTGATGAAATCTATTCATGAAAACAGAGGATGTATACTTGAAATATCGAAACTTAAAAACTATATTCATGATAACTTAAACACATGAACTCATAGAAAACAAGTTTTTCTAAGCAATAAAGCTCAAATATGTGTAGATAGAATTTAACACATATATAAACTAAGAAACTCATTCTATTGCGATTTAAACCATGTAAACATATACTTGAAACTGAAAGGGTTAAACTGAAAACCAAAACTATAGACTTGTGTGTGTATACTTAGCAATTCAAAACTATTTTATCCTTACACAAAATCTAAACTAAACAACTAAACAAACCTAGATACAAGTTTTCTTATAGACCTTCTCCAGGACGACTCGATCCAAACACGATCCAAAGATCTTGACTCCATCTCGAGTACTTGATGCGATCTTGACGCGCGAGCTCTTGAATCAACACACATGATAGCTTCGAATCTTGACTTCGAGTCCTTTGTTGAAGCTAAACATCAATAATGATCTTGACTTATATCTGAAATTTATATAAGATCATTAGTAACATAACTTCATAAGTTAGTCATCATCAAAACTAGAGTGAAAGGCCTTGGGCCAACAATCTCCCCCTTTTGGATGATGACAAAACTTATGAGGTTATATATGCATCGATTAAAGATAAGTTTCATAGAAGCTCCCCCTTAACTCATGCATAGCATAAAACAAACATAAACATATAGATATTTAATTAAGCACTGATACTAATAAACTCAGAAACCAATAGAATGGATATGCAATAAGAACTTTGGATATCAAAACCATAAAACATATGATATCAAAACCATAAAACATTTGCATATAAATATACATAGAACATATATATGCATAAACATAAATAAACATGCATATATAAACTAAATCATTCTCCTCATTTTAGTCAATCATCAACAAAGGGGTAAAATACCAATTGATAACATATATCAATTGAAAATAATAACATGTATTAACTGAAAATACACTAATTTAAAATAAAGACATTTTGATACCAAAAACATATACCAATTGAAAAACATAGATATAAAAAATTATACCAATTGAAAATAAATAGTCCATGAAATCAATCTTTTTAAATTCTAAATCATTTTTCAATATGGATATCAATTGTAAACAATTGATACCAATATGGAAAATATAAGTATTTCTAAAATAAAATATTTTTCTCAAAAAGAGTGGGACTAAGATACCAATTGAAAATAAAATCAAGAATTTTCTCTCCTTTTTGAAATACCAACAAAACAAATGCATAAGCTTGTAAAAGATATCAATTAACATTTAAAACTAAATCAAGCTAGCATAAAGCATTTTGTGCTATAAAACATGTATGTATAAGCATTATTAATAAAGCACAGGAGATCATATATGTATGTATGATCAGAGTAATTGAAATATGGTGCATACATATATAAGAAAATATGAGTATACAAAAATGAACATATCATTAAGAATCATGTATAACTCATATCATCCACCCTATCATACACAAGTTTAAAAAAATATTCATTAAGGTACATAAGACATGGTCACCCAACCAACCGCCCTTGTAGTATAAAAGTTTTCAAAAAAAAGGTTTGAAAATAATATAATATAGGTTGAAAACTCTACTAATTGAAGAATAAAGAATAGTTTAAAAGTAATTTTAAAAACTAATACGAAATCCTTCAAGTAAGGAACACGAACATATATATCTCATAAAAATATGCTAAACACATAATAATTAACACCCAAAAATCTATGAAGCACATATAGGCTCATGAATCAAAATCATGAGTAAACAAAAGATATACCGAGTGTACAAGAATCATGTAAGAAAAATAATCATGGAGACAAGATAATGAAACTCAATCAAAACACAGGAAATTCCTTTTTCATAAATATGAAACCATAAAACATGAAAAATTCTATTTTCATTAAAACCAACTGAACTTCAAGTCATATGTATGTTTTGTCAAAACTAAAGTATACATATTTATCCCAAATATGAATTGAGTCCATAAAAGAGTACATGACATATAAAGCAAGTGACTCAAGGATAGAACATGTAAATTATATAGTTTTAAACAAATTTACATATACATGAAACTAAACACATTTTTATAAAAAAACATGAACAAGAGTGATATAAAACAATTATAGGAATTACAAGTATAAATGTAAGAGTCATCAAAACTAGGTTATACAAGTACACTTAATGAATACACAAGAGCAATAAAGCATTCAAATATAAGAATCAAGTGTAGCTCACTAATTGTAAAAGTATAAGTACAAGGTTTAATAAAAAATTACACCCAAACATATAATCAAAACCTGATAAGAAGACAAAGAATCATTTCTTTCTTCATTTTTAAACTCATATTTCAACAATTTATATTTCTCTAGCAAGTTTTCGTAAAACATGGAAAGTTCTTTATTTAACATATGTGCATCCATACTATCATTTTCATTTGATGTACTAGCACAATCATCTAGATGAGAATCTGAAGTTACCTCATGGGAGTCATTCCCTTGGACCATGTAGCACGCTTCGTCGGACTTATCTACTATGGGTTCTTTCTCCACATAGTTTGAAGCTTGTTCCTCATGAGAGATCAAAGTGTTCCACACTGCAAAAGTGAAATCACAATGAGAAATCATAGATAAATAATCTTTACTTAGTGATTGCCTAAGTGCAATCAATGCTTGTGCATTAGCCTCAATATACTTATTATTACTAATATAAGAACTTTTAATGGTGGCAAGATAAACATGCAATCCCAATGCTTTTAAATATGAACTCATTTTAAATTTCACATATCTATATTAGAAGCATCAAACATAGGTGGAGTAAGATAATCCATGAGTGTAATATTATGTGTGCAAAGTAAATAACTAGATTAGAAAATGAGAACCATTCCTAGGTGGTTAAACCGAATATCAAGAGCGCTAGCTCTGATACCAATTGAAAAATACACTTAGAGGGGATAAATAGGTATAGTGCTAATCTATATGACAAATAATGTGAAATTAAAACTTTTATACTAACACACAATGTATAACCAAGAGTTAGTCTGAATTCCCCGTGAAGGGCTCTGGAACTTCTCCTCACGATTCCTCTCAATTATGAGTTGAGGTGCTTCACTAGCTCTCTTGGTTCAATACAAGTGTAGCACATAAACTATATCAAGCATATGTAAAAATGAGTAAGAATAGCAATGCAAGATATAAAGAGAGTAGAGTGTTGAGAGAGAAAGATCTAAACGCAAACACTAAGATATGTTTCGAGGTTCGAGCCACTGCTCTACGTCCCAGCCTTCACACAGAAAGATTTTCACTATGTCCACCAAGGCCATCCACAAAGGGTCATTCATTGGAAATTACAACAATATAAATAAGGAGTGCACAACTCCAACTCTCTCACACCTCTACACAAGAGGGTAGGTACAAAGTCAAGCACAAAACAAAGAAAGAAATACAACTTTGTGATCCAATGATCACAAACTATACTTGGTGATCTCAAAAGACCACAAACAAACCACCTCTCACAATATAAAAACTTAAATGATAGATTTATAATGAAAAGCTCAAGTATGTGAGTGCACAAAGTTTTTGAAAAAGAAGACACAAAGAAAACACTTGGAAAAAACTTCTTGATAGATGAAGAAATTTAAGAAAAAACTAGAATTCTCAAAACTTGTTTTCTTTTGATCTTCCAAAACTTTGAAACAAAATAAAGATATGTACTTGAAGCTCAAAAACTTATTAAAAACTCAGTTGAAGTGAGAAAAAATTAACTCTTGAAAATCTTACCAAAAATTGGCCAAATGAACCCTTTTATATAGAGGTTCAGAAAACTAGCTGTTAGGGGGCTGAACACAGGTCAAATTGGCCTGTCAGTCGACCGCCCGGTCGATCGGCCAACAGTTAGATTTCTGACCGTTAGGGTTGTGGTCGACCGCCCCTAAGGCACAGAGAGTTTTAACTCTCCGTCGGTTGATTGTTTGGTTGACCGGCCCCTACCTGAGAGTTTGGTGAGCCAGTCGGTCGACCGGTCGGTCGATCGCTTCTTGCTACGGTCAACCAGTCGGTTGACCGAGCCAAGGCTCTAGACATGTGCATGTATCTGTACACGTCAGTTGCCCGCCTGGTCAATCGAGCCATGCTTCGGTCGACCGGTCGGTCGGCCGTAAGCAGCCCAAACACCTAATTTTCAGGGTTAAAAACTTAAACTTTGAAATCCATATAAATTCTAATAAAATCTTATAAATTTCACAAAAATAAATTTATGTAAATAAATTGAAGGACAAATATGTGCGATAAATAATCAACACATATTACAAACATGTGAACTATTTTTGAGGTATAAAAATTAAAACTTTAAACAAAACTATATTTTTCAAAAATCAAACTTTGAAATGGAAATCCAATTTTTCTCTAAACTTGTATAAATACAAAAATAAGATATTGAAACACATTCGAAGTATAGTGTGTATGGATAGAATCTAATACACATAGTAGATGATATATACTTGTTTTTGACAATAAATACCAAGATAAGTTTTGATACAAATAAAACTTAAACACATGAGCTAGATACATCAAAATAAGTTTTTCTAAACATATATGACCATCAATGTATATGGATGAAATCCAATATACATATAAACTATGTAAACATATTTTTGATAAAATCTATTCATGAAAACAGAGGATGTATACGTGAAATATCGAAACTTAAAAATCATATTCATGATAAACCAAAACACATGAACTCATGGAAATAAGTTTTCTAAATAACAAAGCTCAAATATGTGTAGATAGAATCCAACACATATATAAACCAAGAAACTTATTCTATTAAGATGTGAACCATGTAAACATATACTTGAAACTGAAACGGTTAAACCGAAAAGCAAAACCTATACACTCTTGTGTGTATACTTGAGCAATTCAAATCTATTCTATCCTTACACAAGATCTAAACTAAACAACTAAATAAACCTAAATACAAGTCTTCTTGTAGACCTTCTCCAAGACGAATCGATCCAAACACGATCCAAAGAGCTTGACTCCATCTCGAGTATTTGATGCGATCATGACGTGCGAGCTCTTGAATCAACACACGTGATAGTTTCGAATCTTGACTTCGAGTCCTTTGTTGAAACTAAACACAAATAATGATTTTGACCTATATTTGAAACTTAATAAACATAAGATCATTAGTAACATAACTTCATAAGTTAGTCATCATCAAAACTAAGGTGAAAGGCCTTTGGGCCAACAACCTCCATACCTAACCTTTTGCTCGTCCTCGAGCAAAATAAGAAAAGAAGAAAATCTAAACTAAGATGTTATTATACCACTTTTGCAGGTGACGCAATTGCACTGAGCATGTGCAAGAGGCCGTTAAACCTCTAAGTTACTCCTAAAAGAGGAGTTTTGTTTCCTGAGGGTTTTCAGTGGTTTACACCAACAAAATCCATAAAGAAAGAAAACAAAAGTTACTGTTTTGAATATGCATTTTTGAAAAAGAGAAAAGTTTATGATCTATTTTTGCAAAAATTAAGCGATATATGGTTTTAGGTTAACCGAAACTATTCATTCTTAATTAGAGTCTCCATGCAAGGAATTGTTATCAATTAGGGTTAAGGAATTGGGATTAAATTGATTACTGGATCTTTTATTAAACCTAGAAAGTGTACACTTATATGTATGGGCATTTTTAACTTGGACTATGATACCTTTATTTATATACATATATATTTTTATATACATATATATATATTATTTATTTTTTTCTTTAGTTTCATTAGGCTTTCTAGTCACCCCAGTAGCAAATATCGACCGATGACTCCCAGACCAGACGCTCTTAGGGCACCAGAGGAAAATACATCCCTCGGGTTCAAATACTCGAGTGAACAAGGATACAATGCTAAAGTGTTTATTTTTTTTAGCACCGTTAAGCGTGACTAACCATACTTCTTAAAACACAATTAACCAGCTTAATTAGTGGTCAAATATTTATATACATTTTTTAGAGTATTTAAATCTTCATTTTAATCCATCAATATATAGGTATATATAATTCTAAGGAAAATTCAAGATCCAATTATGTTTCTAATTTTTCTTCCTTAACCAAAATCCAACAATTTCTCTTATTTTAACTAAAATTAAGAAATTCTAGTTTAAAGTTTTCCTAATTTCTAAGATCAATTTAATTTTTTAAAAATGGATCAAAACTTTTTTTAAGAAAAGAAGAGAAAAGAAAATCTAGAAAAACCTAAAAAGAAAAAGAAAATCTAGAAAATAAAAATCTAGAAAATAAGCTAAAAGAAAGAGCAAAAAATAAAAAGAAAATCCTATATTCTTACCCTCCCCCCACACCTATCTCATGCATTATCCCCAATGTATGACATGAATGCAAAAACAAATGCATGAATTAGGTCAAGATCATGTATCACCTCTTATGATGACTTAGACCGGCCGAAGTGCTCAAAACAGTTAACCGTGAACGTCACAATCCCTCATAAATGCGATCTAAACGCACAAACTGCTCCTCCATCTGTCATCAGAGCCTAGTTTGTCCCTTAAGTATCTTCTTCATGCCTATCTAAGGGGCTGTTTGGTTGCAAGGAAGTGGGCGGAAGTAAGGAAATAGGGAAGTATAATTGCTCACTTTCCTATTTATCCAAACACCGGAAAAGGAAAATAAGAAAACCCCATTTCCTTCTCTCTTTTCTCTTTTACACAATCATTTTCTCACTTTCACAATACTACAGTTAATTTTGTGGTCATGTAATTCTCATTTGTAATAAGTTGTAACACAAAACAATTAATTTTTTGATCATGTAAATCTCACTTGCATTCTAATTACAATCCATTTTTTATTTTAATATTATTTTACGGTCAACTTTGTGGTCAACTTTTCCACTTTCACTTTCACATTACCATCCAAACACTGGAAAAGAAAAAATATTTTTCAAACTATACTTCCCAACAACATCTAAACACAGAAAAACTTACTAACCAATTTCCAAGTTCCAAAGAGAATTATTACCACTTCCTCACTTCCACCCTTAACCAAACAAGACGTGAAGGCACATGAATCGGTGGGTGGTGGCTGGCGCCAGAACTATGGCTCGCTGTCACGCCCCGCTTCCCAAAATACGTGGGAGTGGAGTCACGACTAAGGTCGGCGACGTATATACGCGAGGAAAATACCCCACGTATACACGCTAAGCCTAAATTAGCCTGAACAAGTTATAAATCAGGACATAATCATAGGTCACTGCAATAATACATTTAAGACTACACAATGATAGCAGATGAATAATGACAAGAAGATGGCAACTGAAAGCGATAAAGGTAGAATCAAAGATGGCAGAAATATAAAAGAGATGAGGATACCAGAAACGGAAGAATGAGCGTCCAGTTCCTCGCAAGACGTACAGTCTCGTCGAACACCTGCACATTAGAACAATCGTCCAATATCTGGACGTGCAAATCTAGGGTCGTCAGAACGCGACCATGGTGAGTGTGTGTGAAAAGGGGAAAGAGCTCTGCAGAAGAAACAATGTGCATAAATAATAATAAGAACAACTGCAGATATAAGATAATCAAATAACATGTTACATAAGCAACTGAATAACAATGCAATAATATACATGATAGCAACACGAATAAAGATAGCAAGAATAAGAGTACAGGTACAAGACAAGTAAAGCAACTGTAGCAAACAACGGATGTCTAGATGTATATCCTAGCAATATCTCTAACCTAGTACATAATCTGGTCCTGGTTATAATCATGTGCCTATCATAATGATATATATAGATATACAATCAGGTGATTATAGTCAGTCACAATACATCAACAGTTTATTATTAATTATGTCAGCGAACACCAATTGTCACATGTAATAGACGCATCCCATACTACGCCTACCACACATGCCAATCGAGGTCCTCAGTTATTGAAACTGATCGGTTGGAGACATTGTCCATGTTTTAGGTGGGTCCCGTGCATACCCGGGACCACGGCCCAGACTCCTGGCGCTGAACCAGGACCTACCGCAAGGTAGTCAGGAACATGTAAACAGGAACAGGTACATGTATAACATGCATAACAGGAAACATGACGGGGTGCCAGTCACCCCACGGGAACCCTGCAGTGGAACCCTCTTTCAGCTGCGCAACCTAAATCCTAGGTCCACCCAAAATACGGACGCTGTCTCCTCCATCAATCTCCCCAATCCCAGTGCAAGTTGTTTGTTATCATGTTTTAGTTTATCAAGATTATTTAGTATACATGTTACTTAAATCTCTGGGATGACTCAGTGGTGGTCACGGTAACAATATCAACATGTGAAAGTCAGGGTACCGGTATAACAGGAGTATATAATATCAAGGAACATGATACCGGCATAACAGGAATATATATAACAAGTGAACATGCGGGTGTTGTTACCGTGTAATAATATTTTCCCAGCAAATTTCAGTAACATGAACATGATAGTTGTCAGGTATATATATAAAGAATAACCAGTCAGGTTTCATAGGTAAGACAAAATATCCAGGCTGAGTAATGACCTACTGTTAAGAATAGAACAATCCAGTCAAAGTATACTATAACTCAGATTCTCAAGACCATCCATACATCACTCTTAAAGTCACCAATAAGTAAAGTCGATCAATAGCTATCATGAAACTCTGAATATATATTATAATCACCAATATCAATGAGATCACTCTCATAACAACTCTATCTCCCTAACTAAATTGATCAGTCACTATACATGAAGCACACGGTATGTCCTCAATATCAACAAGTCAACATACTCCATAATCATAACTACAGATGAAATATCCTCCAACAACATGTGGTCTAGAATATCTATTCTTGGTACTCAACATCAACAACATATCATCTAAACAAATCCCAATTGGTCACAACAATAAACTGACTACGTCAATCTCATCTCAATACAAGTCAAACTTCAACATAAAGAATATAGATTCTGGCTAACTACTAACTCAAGATCAATCTAAGTCACAACTCAACTAATTCAATCATGTCTAATATGTCCTCAAATACCCAACTATGAATCCAAGTCATTACAACCAACTCATGATTTCCAATAGTTCCATAACAATCGAGTATCAATACACATCGAGTAATCTGATACATAAACTGCTGTTCCAACATATATCAATCATCAAGTTTAGTTCTCTCACTCTAACAATCTAATCGGATTCCCAAGTTCTCAAGGGTTCACATTTCTATTAAGGTCAACATCAGATCCCAACACTTGACAACATATCCAATCCATGCATATAAGATCTATCATGATAAGTCAAGTCATTCCATCTAATATCTATCCCTCGATATCATATACATCTATCAATAACCAATACATAATCCATGGGTGAAGTCCACAATCCATCAAGGAACCATGCACAGCTGACAGACATGTATTAGTCGACTAGGGCTATATACAAGTCGACTAGAAGAAGGTATAGTCGACTAATCAAGTGGGCCAAGTCGACTACACCTAGGCCAAGTCGACTGACAGGTAAGACTAGTCGACTAACACAGTATTATTAGACTAGAGATATTACACTCGTCCTCCTCCTATAATGTTCCTCAGAAGAGGACTCAGTTGGAACATCCTTTGGTAGGACTGAAGGAGTCCATACCGCATGGAAGCAACTATTATATGTACTCATAATCCTCTCGGGGCCTCATAGACTCGGTCAAAAGCTGAGAAAACCTCATCTGGAAGAATGTTTCTGTACAGGAGGGTGACCATTACTGGATGAGAGTACTTCGTACCTCGAGTACGTTGGGAATTGGAATTCAATTTTTGGAGTATGACAATATTCAAGCAGACAGTGCGCTGCCTAGTCATTAGGTTGTGGATAATCTGCAGCACAGGCCTATTGAAAGATGTCGTGTGGTAAAGGCCTAATATGTTGTGTTGAACCTATCTTCTAGCACAATGGACATTGCGAAAAGTGAAGCTCGCCTTGAGCCTACGGTCTTGCTCCATACATCAAGCACCCATGATTGTCATGTAATCAATAAAGGAGAGGGGTTTGGTGTGTTGTGGTGAATTGGGGATCTGAATGACCTCTTGGATCGTGTCAATTGAAACGATGAAATCCCCAGTGTCAAAATGCACTGTGAAATGGTTATGATCATGATCAATTATGAGCGTGTCTACACATGTGTAGAAAATTTTGACAAGATCGAGATAATAAAATGCATCAGACTCAAAATTATCATATACAAGGTCATACCAGTAGTGTTCTCTAATCCTATCCAAAATTACATGGCCATATCCATTAACATCATTCAAGATCCTAGAAAAGTCTTTTTCAGCAAAAATAGAGGGTGCCATGAATTTGATCTAAAAAAATGTCGGGAAAAAGATCAGAGAATTCAAACCTCCCCCGGATTCGTAGGGGGTAATACCAAGTACGGACTGCTCTGAGCAATCCAAGCAGTAGTGGAGGAAGATCAATGGAATATCTATGATCTATGCACAAAATCGCACCAGTGGAACCTTGGCGGCACTCAGGGAACCATAGAATAGCCGCGGATCCGTGGCAATTAGATTTCTTCGGCAGGAAAGAGGAGACAGGGAATGGGTTTTGGGTAGATGTTATGCCCTTACTTCCTCTCTTCAGATCTGAGATTAGGTCCGGGGTTGAGTCACTGGAGAGAGAAATAGAGGGTTTTTATAGGGAAGGGGAATGTTAATTTCCTTTTTTAACCCTAAGTATAGGAGAAATTCCTAATCTAGGATTTAGGTATTCAATATTAGAAAAATATGACACAAGGAAAAGTCCTAATTTTTATTTCTATTTTTTATATTTATATTTTTTTATTTTTATTTATTTCCCTTGAATGGTTTATCTATTTACAGCGAAGGGGGAAAAACATCACAATGCAATCCTAGGTCAGTTATAAAATGGGTCGTAAAGACCCATAATCTTTTCGACATTTGACTTAAGATTGGTGGCTAGGAACGGCTTGAGTCATTATCTATTGACCTTGAAAATTTGGTCGTTCTTAGGATCAGAAATTTCCACTACACCTTGTGGAAATACAATTTGTACCGTGAAGGGTCTTGACCATCGGGTTTTCAATTTACCCACAAAGAGATGAAGCCTAGAATTGTAAAGCAGAACTTTTTGTTTTGGACAATTTTCTGGTGTATGTAGCGGTCATGAAAAATTTTAGCTCTGCTTTTGGTGATTCTAGCATTATTATATGCTTCATTTCGTATCTTCTCTAATTCCGAAAACTGTAGTTTTCATGAATTATCAGCTTTATTTAAATTAAAGTTGAGTTGCTTGATCGCCCATAAAGCACGGTGTTCTAGTTCAACCGGCAGATGACAAGGTTTCCCAAATATTACTCGATACGGGGACATATTGAGGACAATCTTGTAGGCAGTCCGATAAGCCCATAGTGCATCTATTAGTTTTACGAACTAATTCTTTCAATTTTGTCCTACGATTTTTTTTAGTATAAGTTTTATTTGTCTATTTGTCACATCAACCTGCCAATTAGTTTGAGGATGATACGCCATGGACAATTTATGTGTTATGGAGTACTTTCACATTAGGGCTTCAAAAGTCCTGTTACAGAAGTGAGACCCATTGTCACTAATTATCGCATGGGGGCATCAAAGCGGGAGATGATATTCTCTTTAAGAAATTTGACAACAACCTTACTGTCATTTGTCCTAGTTGTCTACCCATTTTGACACATAATCAACTGCAACCAAAATGTACTGGTTGCTAAAGAAAATGGGAAATGGCCCCATAAAGTCAATGCCCCAAATATCAAAAATCTGTACTTCAAGAATGGGGCGCATCATGTCTCTTCTAGAAATCCTACCCATCAATTGGCAATTTTTGCACAGTTTCCAAAAAATGAAAGGGTTTTCGAAAAGAGTAGGCCAGTAATACTCACTCTGCAAGACTTTTTCAGCAGTCTTGCGTAGACCAAAGTGTCCACCACACGCAAGCTCGTGACAAAATGTCAGGACGCTCTTATGTTCATATTAAGGAAGGCATCTTCTTATGATTTGATCAGGACAGTATTTGAAGAGGTATGGTTCTCCCCGAAACAAAAATCGTACCTGAGCGAAGAATCGATGTCTATCCTGACTAGACCAATCAGAATGTATATGCCCGTGGCAAGATAGTTTACAGTATCTGCATATCAAGGCTCGTGACACATAGCTAGGATGTGCTCGTCAGGAAAGTCTCCATTTATTGGTGTTATTTTAATAGGTGCATTAGGGATACGGGACAGATGATCTGCCACCACATTTTTCGCGCCTTTCTTATCCTTTATTTTGAGGTCAAATTCTTGCAAAAGAAGGATCCAACGAATGAGTCTTGCTTTAGCGTCCTTCTTTGCCATCAGATACTTCAGCGCAGAATGATCCGCGAACACAATTGTTCTGGATCTGAATAGGTATTTTCAAAATTTTTATAATGCAAATACTACGGCTAAAAACTCTTTTTCAGTCATAGTGTAATTGAGTTGTGCGTCATTCAATATTCTACTCGCATAATAAATCACATGCTGATTATTATCAATTCGTTGTCTTAGAACAGCGCCGATAGCAAAAATCGAGGCATCGCACATGATTTCAAATGGTTTTGTCCAATCAGGTGCCAAAATGATTGAAGCGGAAACAAGTTCTTATTTCAATCTCTCCCATGCTTTTAGACATCCATCATCAAAATAGAAGGGCACATCCTTTGCTAATAGATTCATCAACGGTCTAGCAATATTGCTAAACTCTTTGATGAATCTTCTATAGAATTCGGCATGTCCTAGAAAAGATCTGATATCTTTAATGCATTTTAGCTCAGGGAATTTGACAGTCACTTCTAATTTTTCCTTATCAACATCAATTCCTTGTCTTGAAACTTCGCGCCCCAGGGACAATTTCCTTTTTGACTATAAAATGACATTTTTCTCAATTTAGTGTTAAGTTTTTTTCCGTGCATCGTTTAAGAACTAATTCTAGGTGATGCAAGCACTGGTCAAAAAAATCTCCATAAATTGACAAATCATCCATGAATATTTTTAAAAATGTTTAACCATGTCTGAGAATAGACAAGCATGCAATGTTGAAATGTTGCTGGGGCACTGCACAATACAAATAGCATTCTACGATATGCAAATGTCCTAAATGAATGGGTGGATGTGATTTTTTCTTGATCTTCAGGGGCAATTGAGATTTGATTGTACCCAAAATACCCATGCAGAAAATAATAGTATTCATGTCCAATCAATCTTTCCAACATCTGATCAATGAATGAAGAGAAAAGTGGCTTTACAAGTGGCAGAGTTCAATTTGTGATAATCAATACAAACTCGAATCTTCGTAAGAAGATGTGTTTGCACTAATTCCTTCTTCTAATTTTCCACCACTGTAAAAACCAGCCTTTTTAGGTACAGCATGGACCGGGCTAACCCACTGACTATCAGATATGAGATAAATGATCCCTGTAGGTCACCTAGAGGGGGGTGAATAGGTGACTAGCTAATCTAATAATGAATCAATACGGAATTAAAACTATTTATGCAAACTAAAAACTATTAAGGTAAACACGCCAAGTATAACACAAGAGTGTAGCCGAATTTTCTGTGAAGGGCTATAAACTATCTCCTCAAGATTCCTCTAGATAAGAGTTAAGGTGCCGCTATGGCTCTCTTTGTTGAATACAAGTGTGAGCAAATAATCCCAAGCATATATCAATTTAAGCGCAAGTATATCGAGCAAGTAATGAATATGAACAATAAGAGCATGCAAGATATAAACACAAGTGAGAGATAGAGAGAGAACAATCGCAAACACGGGAGATTTGTTTCGAGGTTCGAGCACCCTCGCTCTACGTCTCCGCCTTCAACACTATGAAGGATTTCCACTAAAAACCGATCCCATCGGTTCACTCAATGCCGCAACACCTACAATGAGTTCACACTAGAACTCCTTGGACTCACTAGTCCCTCTCTTGTTCCCGCAAGAACAACACACGCAAGCACACTAGCTTGTCGAGACTGCACCTCTACACCGAGCTCTCACAAGAACTCGAAACAACACGAACCCGCAAGTTCGCCTCCTCAAATACAAGATGAAACACTTTGGTGATCTTAATACTTTGATCATCTCAAACACTCTCACAAAAAAGATCCCTAGAGGATTGATATAGCAATAAATAGCTCAAGTATGTGTGAGAAAAATAAGATAGAATAGTGGAGGAAAAATCAAGAAATCTCCTTTTCAAAACACTCTTGAAAAACTCTCCTTTTGATATGGAAGTTTTAGCTCTAAAATAAGTGGAGATAAAAATTTAGAAAGGTGGGAAGAACTAGCTTAAAAACCCACTTGAAATCTTGTTGAAAATAGTTTAAGGGAACCCTAATTTATAGGCTCCCAAAATATGGCCGTTAGAGGCCAACTCAGGAGGAAATCCTGCTGTCGGTCGACTGCCCGGTCGACCGGCCCACGGTCGGATTTTCGACCGTTGTGCAGCCGGTCGACCGCCCGGTCGACCGAGGCCTGGATATAGAGAGCAGAGCACTCTGTCAGTCGACCACCCGGTCGACCGGGGCCAGATCCAGAGAACAGAGCTCTCTGGCAGTCGACCGGGTCGGTCGACCAGCCCTTCAGCTAAACTGGTTGTTCAAGTTTGTGCACATCGATTGACCGGTCCGGTCGACCGGAAGAAGGCCTGGTCACATCTTTTTAGGGATAAAAACTTGGTCTTTTTACATTTAATAAATTCTCATAAATTCTCATAAATTCTACAAAAATAAGTTCATTGATATACTTTGATATGCAAACATATTTGATTAAAATCAAAACTATTACAAATATTTTGAACTATTTTTGTAATATAGAAATTTTGGCTTTAAACAAAAAAATATTTTCTAGTAACCAAACTTCTAAAAAAAATACGATTTTTCTATAAACTTATATAAATACAAAAACATGATATTTAAACTCATTTGAAGCATAGGGTGTACGGATAGAGTCCAATACACAAATAAGATATATATATATATATATATATATATATATATATATATATATGTTTTTGACAATAAGCTCTAAAATAAGTTTTGCTAAATCCAAAACAATATTTTTCTAAACTCAAACTATCTTATGTAACACATATAATTTTGTTTGTGTGTAAATGAACTTGAGCAATCCACCAACTAATCTATCCTTTATATTTTATCTAAAAACAAATATTGACACTTACAACCAAGACACAAGTCTTCTGAAAATTTTCTCTTGAAAATCTTCTTCTTCTTCTTGACTTGGTCCAAACCTTGATCCAATGAGTTAGACTCCTCTTGAGTACTTGATGCGATCTTAATGTGCAAGCTCTTGAATCAACATGTGCTAGCTCCAAAACTTGACTTTAAATCTTTTGTTCAAGCTAAACACCTACTAAGATCTTGATCAAATATCTGAGAATAATTAAACACAAGATCATTAGTACTATAACTACATAAGTTAATCATCATTAAAACTAAAACGATAGGCCTTTGGGCCAACAATCTCCCTCTTTTTGATGATGATAAAACTCATGGAGTTATATATGCATGGATTAAAATTAAACTTCATAGAAGCTCCCCCTTAACTCATTCATAACAATAAACATAAATATATTCAATGAGGTGCATAAACTTAAACAAACATATATGCATAAACGAGGAGATAAACATGCATAAAACTCACCAAATTCTTCTCCCCTTTTTGCATGAACAAAACATATATGCATAAAAAAGAAAATTACATGCATATAAAAACTCTCAAAATCATTCTCCCCCTTTTTGTATAAAACAAGGGAATAAATAAACATACATATATAAACTCATCAAATACTTCTCCCCCTTTTTGTCAATTCATCAATAAAGGGGCGAAAATAAATCAAACAATAAAGATATATGCGATATACATTCATGAAGAAGAGAGATGTGAAGTTAGCTCCCCCTGCATACATGCATTACATGAAGAAGGGATGACAAAATCCTAACTCACATAAAGCATAATATATAATGTATAAGTAGAGATGTTAAGCTCCCCCTACACTCGTATACCACATAAAGAAGAGATGTCAAGCTCCTCAATATAAGATACACTCAACATGAATCTATATATAGAAGAGATATTAAGCTCCCCTTGCATATAGGCAATACATA
Source organism: Agave tequilana (assembly GCA_038442645.1). Lineage (NCBI taxonomy): Eukaryota > Viridiplantae > Streptophyta > Magnoliopsida > Asparagales > Asparagaceae > Agave > Agave tequilana. Next base: position 273,668 of record JAVJIF010004802.1, on the reverse strand, counting down.
TCAAAATATTTTTGAACAAAATTTTGATAATACTTAAAGTAAAACTTTAAAATTTCTTAAAATAAAATTTGGTACCACTTGTAAATAAACAAAACTTTAAGATACTACTTGTAGATAAACAAAAATTTTGAGATATCAAAAGAGAATAATGCATAAGCTTATTAAGATATCAATTGACATTTAAGTCAAGCTTAGTATAAACATAATTTGTGCTTTAACATGTAATGGATATTGTAATTAAGCACAATCAAATCATATATATGTAAGAAATGAAAATACTAATTGAAATTGATATTATTTGAAGTTAGAAGCATAAATATATAGAAACAAATATGAGTATACAAAAAATAGAATTTCATGAAGTACATGTGTATAACTCATAACTATCCACCTTATTCATGCACATGATAAAAGATATTCAATTTGAGCATACAAGGCATGATCGCCCATCCATCCGCCCTTAGGTTGGTATGGGTTTTCAAAATAATTGAACATATTTTAGCATAATTTGAAAACGCTACCAAATGAAGAATAAATAACTAGTTAAAGTGATTTTTGAGAAATTAGTTAAAAATCTTTCAAGCATGAAACTAAATCATATATCCCATGAAACATGCTAAAAACACAAGAGTTGACACTCGAAATCTATAAAGCTAAAAAATTCTCATGAAAATAATGTCATGAGTAAACAAATGAAGTGTGAGTACACAAGAATTATGTGAATAACTTTTTCGTGAAAATAATCAATAAGGCTAAAAAACATGAATTTCTTTTATCAAATAAATATAAAAATTTATTTTCATTAAAATCAAACTTCAAGGAATATGTATGTTCTATCAAAACTAACAATATACATATATATCCCAAACACAAACGAGTCCATAATGATATTTGGATGAAGGCAAGTGACTCAAGGATATATATGTATATTTATTAGTTTTAGACAAGAATAACATACACATGAAGCAAAACATGCACAACAATAGAGAAAACAAGTTTAAATGAGGGAATCATCAAAACTAGGTTATACATGTACATATAATAAGTACAAATGAGCAATGAAGTACAAACATATATGAATCAAATGTTGCTCACTACTTATACAAGTATATACACAAGTTTTAATGAAAACTACATCTAAACAAGTATTCACCACAAGAAACAAAAAATAAAACATGCTAAAAATATTTATACAAAAGTATGTAAACTAAATGGGAGTTTACAGATAGTTACCAAATCATATGCACTATTCTCTAATTCTTCAAACCATGGTTGTCCTCCCACCAAACTTCTTTGATAGCGGTGCATCAATTTTGTATGTCATCTAGCCCATGCATCCACCACCAAGGCACCAATCCTCTCACGTCATGTGAGAGCCCACACGTACACCAAACACAAGAGGTGGGGATTTTGATACCCATTTTCTTTTGGGTCCACAGGGGTTAGCATTATTCGGAACCTAAACATTTTATTAGCAAAATGAATATGATTTATCTTATCAAAACAAAACTTTACTAAATGGCCTTTACGGATGCAATGTGTATATTTGTACACTCTAACATGCACATGAGAATGAGTGTGATCATGATGTGCAAAGTATGCATATGTGCGCCGTGGGTTATGTGCATCAACATGTGGAGCTTGTTTCTTTTGAAATAAGATTTCCAATTTAAAATGATTAAATGCACAATTGCTGAAACTTGAGCTCAAATAATTTATGTTATTTTTTAAAACTTGAATCTCATTTTTATTGATAGTAGCATGAAGAGCATGGGAAGAATGATAATTAACAACCTTTTTCTTTTAGTTATACTTTCCTTTTCTTTTGAAACAAATTTTCTTTTTAAAGAGTTATTTTCTTTCAAAGCAATTTATTTTTCTTTTTCCACCAAGGTGATTTTATTTTTCAAAGATTTATTTCCTTCACAAATATATTTAGCTTAGAAGATAAGGAAATATTTTCATTTTTTAAAAATTTATTTTCTTTTGAAACACATGCAAATTTATTTTTAAAAGTGTCATTTTCTTTTAATAAAGAAGTTTATTCCTTTTTCAATTTATTGTTATCAATTTTTAATGAATCATACTTTTCAAGAAGTTTTTGGCAAAAAGATGCAAGCTCATCATAAGACATGTCAATATCTTCTTATAACTCAGATTCAGAGTTTACCTCAAGGGAGTTATCCCCTTAAACCATGTAGCATAAGTTGGAAGCATCACTTCCATCGTCCGAGTCACTCCCCGCATAATATTACTTTTGTTCGCCAAGGGAGACTATAGTGTTCCATACTACAAAAGCCGAATCAAATTTAGCAACCCTAGATAAATATTCATCATTTAGGGTACTCTTTAATGCATGGATGGCTTTTGCATTAGCCTCTAAATGTTGTCATTTATACAATATGAATCTTTAATAGTGGCAAGATAAACATGAATACCTAAGGTTTTGAGGTACATGGACATCTTAACTTTTCACGTTTGGATGTTAAAATGTCAAACATGGAAGGTGTCATGAAATCCATATGTGTGTACAAATATTGTGATTAGCTAAAAAAAAGGATCTTTAACTCTAGGTTGTTAGACTCAAATCAAGAGCACCAAGCTCTGATACCATTTGTAGGTCACCAAGAGGGGTGGTGAATAGGTGACTAGCTAATCTAATGATGAATCAATGCGGAATTAAAACTATTTATGCAAACTAAAAACTATTAAGCTAAATACACCAAGTATAACATAAGAGTGTAGCCGAATTCCTGGTGAAGGGCTCTGGACTATCTCCTCAAGATTCTTCTAGATAAGAGTTGAGGTGCCGCTATGGCTCTCTTGGTTGAATACAAGTGTGAGCAAACAATCCAAAGCATATATCAATTTAAGCACAAGTATATCAAGCAGTAATGAATATGAATAATAAGAGCATGCAAGATATAAACACAAGTGAGAGATAGAGAGAGCAATCACAAACACGGGAGATTTTGTTTCGAGGTTCGAGCACCCTTGCTATACGTCCCCGCCTTCACACTATGAAGGATTTTCACTAAAAACTGATTCCGCTGGATCACTCGGTGCCGCAACACCTACAACGAGTTCACACTAGAACTCCTTGGACTCACTAGTCCCTCTCTTGTTCCTGCAAGAATCACACACGCAAGCACACTAGCTTGCCGAGATCGCACCTCTACACTGAGCTCCCATAAGAACTCGAAACAACACGAACCCGCAAGTTTGCCTCCTCAAATACAAGATGAAACACTTTGGTGATCTCAACACTTTGATCACCTCAAACACTCTCGCAATAAAGATCCCTAGAGGATTGATATATCAATGGATAGCTCAAGTATGTGTGAAAAAATAAGATAGAATAGTGGAGGAAAAGCTCAAGAAATCTCCTTTTTAAAACACTCTTGAAAACTCTCCTTTTGATATGGAAGTTTTAGCTCTAAAACAAGTGGAGATAAACACTTAGAAAGGTAGGAAAAACTAGCTTAAAAATTCACTTGAAATCTTGTTGAAAACAGTCCAAGGGAACCTCAATTTATAGGCTCTCAAAATATGATCGTTGGAGGCCAACTCAGCAGGAAATCCTACTGTCGATCGACCGCCCGGTCGACCGGTCAACGGTCGGATTTCTGACCATTGTGCCACCGGTCGACCGCCCGGTCGATCGAGGCCTGGACACAGAGAGCAGAGCCCTTTGCCGGTCGACTGCCTGGTCAACCGGGGCCAGATCCAGAGAGCAGAGCTCTCTGGCGGTCAACCGAGTCGGTCGACCGGCCCTCCAGCCAAACTGGTTGTGCACGTTTGTGCACATCAGTCGACCGGACTGGTCGACCGATTTCTGTCTCGGTCGACCGTCGGTCGAATGGCAGAAGGCTTGGTCACATCTTTTTAGGGATAAAAACTTGGTCTTTTTACAGTTAATAAAATCCCAAAAATTCTCATAACTTCTACAAAAATAAGTTCATTGATATACTTTGATATACAAACTTGTCTGATTAAAAATCAAAATATATTACAAATATTTTGAACTATTTTTGTAATATAGAAATTTTGGCTTTAAACAAAATGGTATTTTCTAGAAACTAAACTTCTAAAGAAAAATACGATTTTTCTATAAACTTGTATAAATACAAAAACATTATATTTAAACTCATTTGAAGCATAAGGTGTATAGATAGAGTCCAATACACAAATAAGATATATATATATATATCTATGTTTTGACAATAAGCTCTAAAATAAGTTTTGCTAAATCCAAAACAATATTTTTCTAAACTCAAAACTATCTTATGAAAACACATATAAATTTATGTGTGTAAATGAACTTGAGCAATCCATCACCTAATCTATCCTTTATATTTTATTTAAAAACAAATCTTGACACTTACAACCAAGACACAAGTCTTCTGAAAATCTTCTCTTGATAATCTTCTTCTTCTTCTTGACTTGGTCCAAATTTTGATCCAATGAGCTAGACTCCTCTTGAGTACTTGATGCGATCTTGATGCACAAACTCTTGAATCAACATGTGCTAGCTCCAAAACTTGACTTTAAATCCTTTGTTGAAGCTAAATACCTACTAAGATCTTGATTAAATATCTGAGACTAATTAAACACAAAATCATTAGTATTATAACTACATGAGTTAATCATCATCAAAACTAGAGCGATGGCCTTTGGGCCAAAAATCCCATTGTCTAATAACTTGAGAATTTCTACTCGAACGGCTTCTTGCATTATTGGGTTCAGCCTACGCTGTGGATCACGTTTTGGTTTGGTCTCTTCAATCAAATTGATGCGGTGTTGAACAATTGATGGGCTAAGTCCTTTGATGTCAGCCATCGTCAATCCAATGGCTTCTTTGTTGACTCTCAACACAATAAGAAGATCCTCTTCTTGTTCCTCAGTTAAGTGAGTAGCAACGATTACTGGAAGAGCTTCCTTCTCTCTCAAGTAAACGTACTTGAAGTGATCGAGAAGAGCTTCCAATTTAGAGAAGAATATTGTTCAGTTGAAGATAAGTCTATTGGTTCAAGACTCAAAGGAGTTAGCATTGGAGTTGTGGCCCATTCTACCGCAGAATCGACAATTTGGTCGAGATTGAAGTCATTCTACTCCAATTCGAACTCATGTTCAGGTTCATATTCCAGTTCCTCCTCATGTTCACTTATTAAGCCTTCTATCAAATTCATTTCAAATGTTTGGTCTTCAGAGTCCCGGGTTTGTTTACCTAAACGGAAAACATTCACCTCTTTGGTCATGTCTCCAAATGTTAAACGCATTGAACCATTCCTACAGTTTATTAATGCATTTGCTGTAGCAAGGAATGGTCATTCTAGAATGACTAAGGATTGGGATCTTGGATTCTGAACGGATTGTGTTTCAAGAACGATAAAGTATAGATAAACTCCCTGAGCCGAGTGAGAACATTAGGTATCTCCCCTTCTGGGATTTTCACCGTTCGGTCAGCTAATTGAATTGTTACTCGTGTTGAACAGAGATCGCCCAACCCAAGCTGTTAATATATGAAAAAGGAGAGCAAATTGATACTTTCTCCTAAATCAAGCAGTGCCTTGTTGATAGTTATGGTACGAGCAATGGTTGGACATCCGGAGTCTTTATATTTAACAGGAATGGGCCCGGATAACAATTCGCTGATGTTCGTGACTAGGAAGACCTTTTTACGGATATTAGTTTTTCTTTTCTTGGTACACATATCTTTTAAAAACTTTACATATGAAGGCACTTATTATATGGCATCAAGAAGTAGCACATTGATTACTTGATTGAACATTTCTAAAATCTTTTCCATTTGTGCATTGGATTTATTATTTTTTAGCCTATTTGGGAAAAGTACTTTAGGCTTATGCACATCTTTAGCTGACTTTTCTTTTTCCTTTCTCCATTTTCTAAAGTGTTTGGTTTAGAAATTGCAGATGTGGAGGGTTCATTTGAGTTGGATTTTGGTTAGGTGGTAACTGGTGGTGAAGAAACTTGATTGTCCACTTGCTTCGCAGATCTTAAGACATGAACAATATTGCATTAATTCGGCTGAATATCTTTGGCCTCATGGATTAGCAAAGAGTTCCTAGGATTAGTCAATGGTTGGTTCGGTAATACTCCTTTTTGTCTTTCACTAAGTGAATTAGCCAATTGAATAATTTGAATCTTTAACTTATTGATGACCTGATTATGGTTGTTCATCATTGAAGCTTGAGTTTTTGACAAGTTTTTCATGGCTCTCTCCAAATCAGTCGTTTTTTCTCTCTGGAAGCGGATTTTGAAAAGAATGTTGTGGGGCTTGAGGTTAAAAATTTAGTTGAAAGTTGGCCTGGAAATTTAATTGAAATTTTGACTAGAAATTTGGTTGAAAATTGGACTGATAATTATAAGCAGGAAATTGATTGTGAAAATATGGTCTGTGCTGCTCATGACTATTCTGACTCTATGAAAAATTGGGATGGCTCATCCATCCCTGATTGTAAGTTTTGGAGTACGGATTGTTATTCGATCTGGCAAAAGCTGCATTCATGCGTCTGGTAATATTTGTTGAGCTAGGCAAATAGAACACTCTTCAAAGACATGGTTCAGTGCATGGCAATAAGTGCAACCTGGATTTATCATTTGGGTGGGTTGACTTGATTTATCATGTCTTGTTCCTTTACTTCTAAAAGTTCTAGCCTCCTCATCAAGTGGGTAATTTTGGCTTCTATAGCTATAGAAGATTCTATTGAGTGGAGTCTAGTTTTGAAAGTTATTGGATTCTGATATTTAGACTTATCTGAACAAGATTCTCACTAGATTATTTTTCAGCAAGTCTTCATATAAATCACATCCCTGGTCCTCACATTTCTTTAAGAATTCTCCTTGATACATCGTTTCAGAAGAGTTTTCATAGGGTAGTCAAGACCATCGTAGAGAATCTGGCACTGCTGCCATTTCTCTACGCCATGTGTGGATACTGGCCAAGTAAGTCCTTAAAGCGCTCAAAGTATTTTCAAAACGGTTCATTACGTTCCGTCTAAGCTGCATGATATTATTCCCGATGAGAGGGGTCTTATGGATTGGGTAAAATTTTTTCAAGTAAACTTCTACAAAATCGTCCCAAGATGAAATTGAATCGATCGCTAGACTATAAAGCCACTTCTTTACTAGGTCCTTAAGTGCAAATGGGATAAATCAGAGTCTAACTGCATTTTCACCTAGCGGGGGATTCTCATCATCAAGCACACTTCTTCAAATTTTCTTATGAAGAAGTATGCATCCTCAGATTCCATGCCATGGAATCTAGGGAGAATGTTTATAAATTGTGGTTTTAACTCAAAGTTGTTACCATTTGCCTCTAGTAACTGAATGCAGGAAGGAAGTGATGTCCTGATGGGGTAGAATTTGTCCTAAAGTGAGATGTAATTGGCCATGACTGGATGTGAATCTTCGGCTAGTGTAAGTGCTTGCAAAGTATTTCTAACTAGTTGTGATGTTGTTGGGTCCCTTGACCACACTTGCATGCAAAATTACACTACAAATAACGTTCAAACAGCAATCAAATGAAAAAGAGAAAATAACAAATAAAAAAAAGAAAAGCAATCTCTAAGCCTAGTCTAAGGTTCTTGGACCTAGACGACTCCTAACTGGGCGATTACCCAGGCGATGTTATTGTATAAATCCAACCATAAGTTAATCGGCCAGGTAGGGGTAAAATACGGTGAGAGGTATCCCTGCATGAGCAACGAGTTTTAATTACGCCAAACTACAGTATCTTTGAGGCTTAACCTTTTAATCCCCAACCTTAGACACCAATTTCACAAGAGTATGATTCTTACAAGTTTTACCCTCGGCCAATCTCCTATTAAGTCTGGATATCCCTAGTGGTCAATGTCTATCAAGTTTTAAATTAGGCTTGAGATTGTGAGTGCTTGGAAGATTAGTTTTAGGATAAGAAAGGGTAATGACTTTCCCACCTTATCTTGTTTTTTGGGTGCTACCCTTAAAATCGATTTTGTGCAAGTGTACAAGATATTCTGAACAAGATACACTCAAAGCAGATAAATCAGCCAAGAAGTTGATCCTATTCTATTTGTAATGCGTACGCACCTTGCTGAACACTCTTCAACAGTAATTTAAATGAATCTTAAAGACACGTGCTCTAAATGCAAGGTCTAACATATTTTTAACTTTGCAACAAATATTTTATTATTGTTTATTAGCAGTATACTGGTGATAGCATACAAGAAAAATAATGCTTGCAGAAAGCTAATTTTGTAAAGCCAGCAGCCTTATAAAAAAGATGATGAGTAGTTCACTCAAAACTGTCGTGAAAATGCGACAAAAGTCGCTGTTTTTGCGGCAGAATTGAGGCTACTTAGTCTCTGCTTTCAAGAGCAGAGGCCAAAAATTACTTATATGTTTCTGATGTTCTTGATTTCTTGATTCCAAAACCTGTACCCTGAGACAGAGAAGCGATCGTTTAGTTCAAAAGCAAGAGAAAACCGTTACCCCTCCCCGGCAACGGCGCCAAAAATTTGCTCAAAGGGAAACCGTGCATGTAATATCCCTAGTTGATAATATGGTATTTGTATTTTTTCATATTTATTTGGTTTCACTTATTTTTTTTATTAAATACATAAATTATTTTGAAGTATTTAAATGTTAATTTGGCCTTATATGTATATTTAGCATTATTAGGTGTTATCATTTTAATTACTAGTTAGTATTATTCACATTACTATCATTCCTATTATTATCATTGTAGTTGCTATGATTGTTAGTATTGATATTAATATTATTCTTATTGTTATTTTAGTCATTATTATTATTATCTATTATTAGTGGTAGTATTGTTACCAAGTATTATTAGATAATATCTTATTGTTGATAATTATTATAATTATAATAATAATAATTATTATTACTATCTCATTTTGATTATTATTATTATTTGTATCTTTCCTTTCCCTAACCCATAACCCATTACCATTGAGATCCTTACCCATTAGCCCAATCCCCAATCCCCATACCCTTTTCTATTTCTCTACCTAATGCTTACCCATTAACCCAATAAGCTTATTACTTGTAACCCACAAACCGAAGCCCATACCCATAGACCCGTTAATCCAAACCCTCAACCCACCCTATATAATCTTCATCTAATCCATTCCCTAACCCTAATCAAAAAACCTAATCCCTAATCTTATTCTCCTCCTTCTCCATCTCCCAACCAGCAGCCATCGTGAGTTTCCACCCCCTTGCCGAGCTCCTCCCCTCTGCCTTCTTCGTGGCGAGATCCTCCTCCACACCCCACGGCAACCCTCACTGACGCAACAGCACACCATCCTCCTCCCTGGTTGTGCCCTGCTCATTGGCCTGTCGCATCACTTCGGCATCCTCCATTGCCGTGGTGAGAACTCACCACTAAACCTCCCACCGTGTCCTCTTCTCCACTTGACAGTCACCTCCCCTAACTCGGCCGCAAGCACCCCGGAGCCATGCCCTTTATCGTGCCCCTACATCCAGCGCCATGGCAGCCCCTTGGCCGCTTCTTCCTCCTTGGCTTGCTAGCTGAGCCCTACCGTGCACCACCCCTGGCCCAACACCTCCCAGCCGAGATCTTATCCCCTTTTTGGCAGAAGCACAGCCGCATCCACGACAACCTTCCCCCTCCTCTTATCATTGCCGCTCTCCGTAGGAATGCCATGCGCCACCAGACCCAGCAGCCCCCATGGCTGGCTGAGTCCCTCTTTGGCCGAGCCTTTCCTCTCCTCTCTCTATGAACTCATACAACAGCACCAGGCCAAGCCCCATGGTCTCCTTCTCTCTCTCTCTCCGGCGAGCTATTGGCACCCTCAACGACCTCCACTGGAGCCCCTTGCAACCTCCGGTAGCCCCCATCTCCTCCGCGTCCTCGCCAGGGCACCAGAGCCACACCATAGCCAGGCTTTGTCCCTTGCGAGAGTCTCTATCTCATCTCTCTTTCTTTATAATGTGCAAGTGTATTATTTGATGAGTGTGTAAATTTATGTTCTCTGTGTGTATTTTTAATTGATGTATGTTTATATTGTGTGAATGTGTATGCATGCTATACTATGTGAGTATATAAGTATATGTGTGTATTTAGGTATATGTATGTGTATATGTGTGTACGGGTGTATGTTCATGTAAGTTCATGTGTTCGGTTGCGTGTTGCAGCGATTCAGACTCGTTCGTATGACCCGAACTCGATAACATGAGATTTGGATTGGTGTTCACTGTGGACCCGATACACAGGCATTCGAAGACCGATGCACAGAAGATCCGTAAATCCGTACCGGTTCATGCATTGAAGACTAGATGGCGGTTTACTTTTTAAACTGCGTCATTTTATGTGAGTATTTTCTCTTGTATCATTTCCTTATTTATCATTATCAATATATTTGTATGTTACCTGTATCATTTCACGTGACCATCTGCTTTATTTTACCAGTATGATTACCTGGATCACGTCATGAGATGTCAGTGAGTGTACACTTTAATGATTACAGTTTATTTGAATGCTTATCAGCGTCATTTCATGTGATAGTTGGTCACCCCTATTGATTCAGGATGGTTTGTGGTATACAGTAGACCGTGAATTAATTTAATTTACTGATCAGCTGGCTTAGTGCATATTTGAGGATAGAGGATATATCTTATGCATAGTGTTTATCGACAGTTGTTGTGATTATTCCGACTAGAAATGCTGTGGATATTGAGGAAGTGTTAGATATGATATTGCTTTATCGGTAAACTAATTTACCGATACTTGGATTGGTATTAATTTAGTTAGAGTTGGAGTTGACCTGAGATTTATATTCTGTACATTGGATTTGATCAGTGGACTCGATTGTGGTAGACTTGACCTTAGGGTTCAGGAGTAAGCACGATTGGGGTGACTGACCTGGTGCATATATATACATAATTGATAAGTTACTTGAATTTTTGGATCTTGTGATTGAGCTTAATGAAAGTGGGAGTGTATGATGATCTTAATCAGATTTAAATAGTGAGAATTGGTTAGATATAGATAAATATGTATTTAATATGTTGAGACCTGGATATATCAGTGACTTAAAAGATGAATATACTGATGATGTAAAGGAGAGATATACTGCTGAGTTGATTGACACGAGATTGGTGTTCGTTTCAGAGGTTTTGATTAATGTTCTGATAAATTAATGCAGTTAGATTTATAGTTGTGAGTATTCTGGTTTTATCCCTGATTATACTGTTTGAGTATCGATGATCTTGTTGATGATTGGTTATCAGACGTAGAGATATTCTAAATTCTATATTGCTTGAGGATGTTTCATTCTTTATTTGTGATCTCAATATTTGTTATTTTAGTTGATCTCGAGGATATATTCAGTACTTCATGATTAGTTCTTGACTATTTCAGTTATTCAGTTATAGAGTTATAGTGGGAGTAATTTTCATTGACATATGTGATAATATATATATATATATATATATATATATATATTCAGAGTGTGATAGCAGTTATTGATCGACCTCACTTTTGGTGACTTAGAAAATTAGAGTGGAATGATAGCAGTAAGAGAATTAATTATTTGCTTATTGGATTTGTCATTTACCGTATCCATTACTCTGACAACATGGACTTGATATATATGTTCCCGATGACTCCATTGAGATTATGAGTTGATGAATCAGTTACAGATATAGTATCAGTGGATGAGATTTTGATGGATTCTAGATGGGATTATATTATAAGGAATTAGTGTCTAGACTTGTTACTAGTAGTCATTCATGTTACTGGAAATCATTGGGAAAGTATTGTTAGATCGTAACACCATGTACAGTCCTATTATTCATCATATACACGATTTTGATACTATTTGCTGTCCTTGTTACTGTTCATCATGTATACGATTACTGTTTATTGTCACTATACTATTTACTGTCACTATCGTCCTAGTACTTTAAGAACATGATCCTGATTCTTCTAACTCAATTAAATAATAATGTAAATGGACAACTTATATTGGGATTGGGTAAATTGATGGAGGAGATATCGTCTGTATTTTGGGTGGACCTAGGATACAAGTTGCGCAGCAAACTTACAGTTCCACTACAGGATTCCGGGGGATGACTGACATCCCATCTGTTTATTGCTCCACAGTGTTACTGTGCCACAGTGATACTGTGAGTACTGTTACTGTTACTGACTACCTGACGGTAGGGCCTGGTTCAGCGCCAGGCATCTGGGTCGTGGTCCCAAGTATGTACGGGACCCACCTAAAATAAGGACAATGTCTCCAACCGATCAGTTTCAATAACTTAGGACCCTGATTGACACGTGTGATAGGCGTAGTATGGGATGCGTCTATTCCAGGTGGCAATTGGTGTTCACTGACATAATTGATAATAAAACTAAATCTACATTGACCTTGCAGACTGAACTTGATATCTACATGTAATGATAGACATCTAATTATACATATGGTTCGGGTATAGACTATTATTACTAACACATATATGCTATATTGGACACCCCATGATATACATAACTGGTTATACCCCTGACTATAGCAGACTGACTTTATTACTGCCCATTTATGTTTTATATGTTATTTCAGTTTTACTCCAGTATATCTTATCATCATATGCTCACACATGTTATATGCACGTGCACTGTCCCCTTATTCTTACACACTCATTAGTCGCTTTCTGACAAGCCTTGGATTTGCACATCCAGATTGAATGTTTTATTGATCAGGTGTTCGATAAGACCGGACGTGTCACGAGGAGCTGGAGTTTCTCTCTACCTATGTTGGTTTTCTTATCTTCCTTTTATTCATGTCTCTATAGTCTCTTTGATTCCATATATATATATATATATATAGGAATATATATATATATATATATATATATATATATATATATATATATATATATATATATATATATATATATATCAGACTCATTGTTATTCCATTTTCGTATTTATTGATATCATATGTGGATATCTATATGTAGTATTGCAGTGATATCGATCTTAATTAGAAGATTTTTATAACTTATTCAGGTTACTTTAGGCTTAGCGTGTATACGTGGGGTATTCTCCTCGCGTATATACATCGCCGACTCTCGTTGCGACTCTTTTTCATGTATTTTAAGAAGCGAGTGTGATAGTGCACGAAAAGAGGGTGAGATTGCATGTGAGTTATGCTCTTAATAAGATGCTACTGCTTCCTCGAAACTTTCATTGTAGCTAAGAAGCTAAACGAGTCGTGTTCACAAGGAGGGAGAGCGATGGAAGCTCTGTGCTCGGTTTTCTTGTTTTTTCTTTAAGTCCTCCTTTGTTTCAAAAAAGAATGAATAAAAGTAGAAGAGAAGAATTATGGTTCATGGTATGTGGAAACAACATAAAAAAAAAGTTGGCGTGTGGAAAAGTAAAGTGAAAACGGAAAGTGAAAGAAGTAGTGACGAAGAGATAGAAAGCAAGTTGTGAAAAAGGAAAAGAAAACGTTTTGGGAAAAAACTTCAAAATTAAAGAAATGTTCTTAAAGAAAAATGGAAGATGAAACAAGATTTGAGTAGAAGCTTTGAAAAAAAGAACTTAGAAAGCAAAGTTTGGCAAGAGAGAAAAGCAGAATTTTCTTTTGAGATGGTGAAAATGCATGCTAACCTCCTACTAATTGATCCCACTAACCCCTAACTTCCTTGATGATAGAGCCTCACAGTGGATCCTTGGCTTTCACCATTCTTGTGCTATGAGAACATGTCATGTGGGTAACTAATGAAAGTTCTTTCCCTATCACCTTGCGTTACACGGCAAAAACTCGAATATCACCCCTATCGTGATCCGTTTTAAGGTGAGAATGGGGTGAATTACAAGTGTACGATTGATATCGGCAAGGATGAATAGGTAATCTCTAACTCACCACAAAAAAAGCAAGGTTAGTACATCAATATATCATCAAGAACACATAGTTATACACGAAATATGAGAATTAGCTTGCATGTTAGTGTATTAGAGTTAGAACACTTCATCGTTAGCCATCCATAGCTCTTGCCTGCATAAGGCACATTGTGAGGCTTATTGATTCATGTGGGTTATCAATCAAACAGTTAGAGGTTAGTAGGTTAGTAGTTAGTTAGCCATGCAAAGCTACTCAAAGAAAGAAAGAACAAGAAAGTGGTTATTCTTCACTAATTGCAAGGAAGAAGAAAGAGCAAGTAAAAACAATGAAAATTGAGATAGAAGATGAAACAATCTTGTATTAATTTGCCACTGATCAAATACAGAATTTTCACCTCTCTCACTCAGATTTTCTGGACTAAAACAAAAAGAAAGAAATTACAAGATATTACTAAAGAATACCCTAAACAAAATGCTCTATGTCTGGTCACTTCTCGCACAGAGGCCTAAGGGGTCTATTTATAGGCATAAAAACCCTAGAATGCACTCAATCGTGATCGTTGATGAAAATGATGCGCCAGCGGCTGTGATACTGTCGCGGAAACACGGTCAAAGTCGCGAAATCGCGACAACATCTTGGTCGTTAGGCCAGCGCATGCTCTGACAGCCTGGCTCTGTTCAGGTGTCCTTTAGAAGCTTCTCATTCTTTGGATATTCTCTCTGAACAAGAGCAGATTGGGCTTCAAGTTGTGAGCTTCTTAATTAGCATAATTAATTCCAAATAATTGGAATAATTGGGCTTCTTCTTCCTTTGGGCCATGGACCTGAAAATAGAGAGAAAACTCCATTAAAACCCAAATTTTTATTAATAATCATTGAAAAATGTGATATGAATGATGCACAAATGAGTACTAATCATTGAGCTGAACATTCCAGTTTGAATGGGCATAGAGGAGAGTCCAACTCTATCTGGTAGTTTGTGCTTTGTTATAAATAGGGACGAATTGCTCCCGAGGGGTAACTGCCCCGTTTGAATGAGGATTGGCCTTTAGAGGTGGAGATCTCCTGTAGCTGGATTTACCTCTTTTCTAATTACCCGACCCGCTTGGAGTTCAAACTAGACAAAGACTCTGGATTAGGTGTTTTGGAGGTGGCCACGCGTCGCGCATCCCTTGAGGTCAGATAAACATGTGTCACGATCTCAGACTGGTCAAAAGATGACCACTACACAACCCTAAACTTCTTATAGCACTAGCCATGCAAAGCCTTTTGACTTCCCAAAGCACTAGCAATGCAATTGCATGCACCTTTAATCAAAGCAAGAGCTTTTGAAACTAACACATTATATCAGTCCCATATTTTTTTATATCCCAATTAGCATAACAATCCTCTTGAATCTCTCAGTTATCTTAATCATATCCAGCTCTTTAAAATTTCAGCAGCGCTTCCTTTATATATACTGCTCCGGCTTGATATACAAACTATATACATATATAGTTTCGGCCAACATCAGCCTACTTATCATCAAATAAAGTCCATAATTAAAATTTCAACCATATGTAAATATCGTCTTACAAATCAGTTACCTGCATACTTAATTCATATTTTTAGCTTGATATAGCCTACTTATCAAATCCATCGAGAAAATTATCTCGACTACCAAACTACACATAAATATTCACTCGAGAGTACCCTCTCGGCGTCCACAATATAACACAGAATTATTTATAACTTTATCTTATCATGAACATCATAAAGCTAACTCATCTATTTACAAATCCATCTCACAACTCTAATATATGCTACAACTGAATATATCAAATAAGGTTATGAGCGTATACAACAAGAGACTTTATAATTAATAACACATATTTTCATCTATAATACATTTACTTTAAACGAAATTCTCAACAAATCGCTCAAAGCCTAAGCTAGGCCTCTGCTTGCTGTGACCTGAAAATATGAAACTGAAAGGGGATGAGCTCTACAACTCAGTGAGTAGGTAAGAAGAAAATAAATGAATGATATACATATCCAATGAGAAGCATGATTTTCTTCAATAACAATGGCAAGTATGGATAAATAAGAGAACGGGGAATCGACAACATGTAATAAATAAACATCAAAGCAACTATCTTCATAGTCCATGGAACAGTCTGACTCCTTCGGTCATTGATTCTCTTTAACTTTCTTGAATTAGTTTCCCGTAGATTACATATATTCATAATTACTTATGGTTTATTACCAAGTTCATCTTATGTATACACAATACGTATCTCATATACTACGATGGTACATCAATCACAATAACTAAATCACAATATAGTTAATACATACAGATAATACATATATCACAAAACATATTTATATATCATATAATCATACCACACTTCAAGTATTTCATAGATTAACCTTACACATTCACACATCACATTATATTTCATTATCTCTTATAATAAAGTAAAGTTTCACAATCCTGCATCAGCGATAAGCATACAACACTAATCATATTCAATAAATAACTTCTTTACTCTGTATCATATGTACAGTCTCATACCCCGTTTTCGTACCCACCAGCTCCCGCTCGATCACTTTTTCATATCACAATACACAATTTTATACCCCGTCTTCGTACCTGCTGCTTCTCACCTAACTCCTTCCTTTATATCACAATACACAATTTCATATCCCGTCTTCAGATCCACCGGCCCCGCCCGGCCCCTTCCTTCATATCACAATACACAATTTTATACCCTGTCTTAGTACCTGCCGGCTCTCGCATGGCCTTCTTTTATATCACAATACATAATTTCATGTCCCATCTTCGAACCCATCGGCTCCCACCCGACCCCTTTCTTCATGACTAAATGAAACAACCACATTTTTGTATGCATACATCTTCGATTATCATGTATTCAACCACAATTTATGATATTCAAGCATCAAACACAATCAATCATATACATACATATTCACCACACAAATATGTATGTAACATCTATCTCTATATAAAATATCAAGTCATCACTCTTTACTTCTTTACACAACATGATTTATTTCTATTATGTGCTTCGTTATAATTAACATTAATAGTCTACTATTCACTTCATAACACATAAATTATCGAAAACCAAGAGCTTGATCAATTTATACACTTAACTAATTGTTTCTATCAAATTATTCCTTAAACATATATTAATTTCGTTTATTTTGAGCATCTCATTATTCATATGTATACATGTTATATCCAATTATCACACAAAAAAGTAATTATTAGTGATAATCTAACAAAACAAACACTTAAACTATTAAAATAAGGATTATTAATTTCTTAAAAGGGGTCCATTAACCATCCCATTTGTTCACAAATTGATATTACCAAAGTATTGAATTTACGCACTTGAATTAGAGAATCCTTGATATTATAATGACTCGAATACAATCATGTGTAGCAGTTAATTATATCTATGTTCTTAAAATCTATTTACAATTCTGTATGCATATATAACTATAAGTTAACATTGTACTCACTAATCATCAGTAAATGCTCTTTATACTCCTCAATCTGACTACCACTCAAATTTCTTCTGAATTTCAACCCCCCAATACCAACCATGTATGCATACATCTATCTCAATATAAAATTGTTGGCCCGGAGGCCTTCCTCTCTAGTTTTGATGATGATTAACTCATGTAGTTATGTTTACTAATAATCTTGTGATTTTAGTTTCAGATCATGTAATAAGATATTAGTTGGTGATTGCTTCAAAAGAGGAGTTTGGAAGCTTTCACTTGGTGATTCCAGGGCCCGAGCATCAAGATCATACATAGCCTAGCTCGTGGATCGCGTTTTGGATCGAGTCGACTTGAAGATGAAGATCGTCAAGAAGACTTAGGTATCCTAGTTTTAGTTTAGTGTATTTAGATCCATGTGTAAAGATAAGAATAGTTGATATGCTCAAGTGCACAACACACAAGTTTTATGTTTTGGATTTGGTTTTTCATGAATAGATTGATCAAAATAAGTTTACTTGGCTTTATGTATATTAGATGTGTTCAATATACATACATGCTTCACATCTTAAACAAACTTATTTTGATATGCCTATTCATGAGTTTTAGAAAAAATCAGATTTCCTATTGAAAAATCTAAGTTTGATAAAATACAAGTTTTGATTTTTGGTAAAAATGTTAAAACACAAAAATGGTTTCATATGCTTGATATTTGAGTTGAAATATTTATCACAAGTTTATATATCAATGCAAAATGTTAAAACTATTTTTGGGGATTTTTATAAGATTTTATAAGAATTATTAGAATTATTTTAACATGTTTTTCTGACCCAGTTTCTGACCCAGAACTAGCTGACAGGCCAGGTCGGTCGACCGCTCGGTCGACCGCACCAAGGGCCGGTCGACCGCACGTGCACAGAGCTGTGCACGTCTGGCAGCAAAGTGGGCCGGTCGACCGGGCGGTCGACCGGACCAGAGAGCTTTGCTCTCTGTATCTGGGCGGTCGACCGGGCGGTCAACCGGGATTGCCCAACGATCATAATATGACCGTTGGCGGTCGACCGGCCTGTCGACCGCCAGCCTGTCAGGCTGACAGATCAGCCTAACGGCTAGTTTTCTTTTTGGCCTATATATACCCCATCTCTTTAGGGTTTTACACAAGATTTTTAGAGCCAAAATTTTCAGACATTCTCTACTGTTTTAAACAAGTTTTCAAAAGAGTTTTGTGCCAAAAATATTTATCTTATTTGCTTTAGGTTTTTGAAAAAATCAAAGAAAATAGTATTTTGGGAGATTTGTGTTTGTTCTTCATTTCTATTATCATCAAGAGTTTTTCCAAGATTATTTTCTTTGAGTTTTGTTTTCCAAACCTAGTTTTCCACACTTGAGCTATATCATTCTATCCTAATCTATTAGGATCTTGTTTTGTGAAAAAGAGAGATTGTTTGAGGTTGTGGAAACCTCCAGTTGTACACCCTTACTTTTGTTGTATCCCTCTTTGGTAGAGGTTGATCGGGTGATTGGTTTGCTCCCTCTTTGGTAGATGTTGAGGCTTGTGTTTGCTCCCTCTAGTGAGAGGTGGAGTTTGATTGTAACCCTCTTCGGTAGAGGTGTTGGTTGTTGTTTGGCTATGGGCCTACCCCTCAGTTGTGAGGCGGTGTTTGAGAGAGGAGTTCGGTACTCCCTTGTTGTAAAAATCCTCCTCGGTGGAGGTTCCCTCGGTGGGAGTCCTCGGTGGACAAGATAGTGGATTAGAAATCCTTCTCGGTAAAGGCGGGGACGTAGAGCTAGGAGCTCGAACCTCGGAACATATCATTGTGTTTGCGTTTGATCCGTTGACTCTTTATCTCTCTCTCCTTTTTATTTGTGCAAAGCATCATTCATTCATTCTTATCTTATTGCTTGCATTTGTGCCTTGCATTTTTTCATATTGCTTATCATCCTTATATGCTTGGCTTGCTTGTGTGTGTGCCTCACTTATACTTAACCACAAGAGCTTCATATAGCACCTCAGCCCTTATCTAGGGGAATCAAGAGAAGTTTGTCCAGAGCCCTTCACGGGGATTCGGCTACACTTGTTGGTTATATTAAGTGTGTTATAAAATTTATTTTAGCTTTCGCATTTAGTTTCTAGATTAGCATTATCACCTATTCACCCCTCCTCTAGGATATTTCAATTGGTATCAGAGCCTACGCTCCTGATACTTAGGCTTAACATCCTAGGAGTGAGATCCTTTGTTTGCTAATCTATCATTTGCATTTGTTTGTTTGCACACATATAGTTTGGACCCAGGACTTCATGACCCCACCTATGTTTGATCCTTCCAACATCATTGTTTGGAAGACTAAGATGTCCATCTATTTACAAACCCTAGGATATAAGGTTCACCTTGCCATTACCAAGGAATCCTACCTTAGTGATAGCAAGCATATAGGGGCAATGCACAAGCCCTTGAGGCCATTAGAAGCACGCTACCTAAAGAATATCTTATGCATGTTTCTAATCTTGATTCCGCTTTTGCAGTGTGGAACAAGTTGACAACCACAACCATCTCCGAGCTTCAAATGTCAATCCAACAAGAGAGGAGTCTAGTGGAGAATCCGAGTCACAATGCTTCATGATCCAAGGGAATGACTCCCTTGAGGTACAATCAGAATCTCAACTAGATAATGATGATGCTAGTTCTTCATGAAGTGGTTTTGTTGATGCACATGCTTTAAATGAAGAATTATCTATTGTGTGTGAAAAATTAATAGAAAATATAATGTTTTGAAATAGAAAAGTCTAGGAATTGAAAAGAAAATAAAAGTTTGCAGACTTGACAAAGTTTTACAAGAGAAGGTTGAGGTCTATAATGAAAGGGATTCATTGAGATCTCACTAGACCTTACACTAAAAGAAAATAAATTTTGAAAAATAAAATGATTGTGATAATGTAGTGAAAAATAATGATGTTTTGTCTTCAAAAGTTGAATTTGTTTTTAAAAGAAAATGATTCTTTGAAAAGAGAAATTGATTTTATATCAAAAGAATTAGAAATTTGTTTAAATATAAATAAATCTTTGAAAAATGATATTGTTTCTCATGTTTGCCATGTTAGGGTAGTATCTCACACTTCACCTATTGCATGTACCTCTTCTTCTAGGATTCATGATGATATATGTTTGCTTAAGAAGAGTGTAGATTATTTGGGCTCCACTTTGAGCCAATGTGTTGTGGGCCATACACGTTTGGAAACTTTGTTTCGAAAGAAACAAGTTCCATCTTTTCATGCACACCCTCCACGACATACACATGCTCCTCACGGACACCATCACCACATGTATGCTCATGTGTACACTTGTACACATTGTGGACGTAAGGGCCACCTTGTTAAATTTTGTTTTGATAGATTACATGATGTAAATTTAGCAAATATTTTGTTTGGGTTAGAGAAGGTACTAACCCCCATGGACCCAAAAAAGTTGGGTACCAAAGACCACCCCTCTTGTTTATAATGTAGGTGTGGGCTCTCGCATGACGTGAGAGTAGATGTACCTTGGAGTGGATGCGTTCCGTACTTAAAGGAACATTTTGGATGCATCACTTTCAAGGGAAGTTTGGTGGAGAGGACCACCATGTTTTGGAGACAAGGAGAGTTGCCTTCTAGGTTTTGGTAACGATTCCTAACTCCCATTTATTTACATGCTTTTCATGATTCATTATCTTTAGCATGATTTGATGTTTTTAGATTATTATGAAAATGTCATGTTTATTAGGCTCTTGATATGCATGTATAGCCTTTTGAGACACCCATGTTTAATATGGACTATTATTTTTGTGTTCTCACCATTTGTTTAGCTATCATGTTTATCATAGGTTTAATAACATGTGAATTTTCTTAATAATCATGTTTATATGTTTATCATGATGATTTATATCTTGTTTTGATGCTTCATGATTTGAATATATGTTTAAATGTTAGTTTTCATTAAGACTAGGATTTATACTTGTGCATGTAGTGGGTCACAAATAAATCTATTATGTGTTGTGCTTGATTGCTTATTTGTTCCCATTAGATGTGCTAGTATAGTCTAGTTTTGATGATTCATGCATTTTAAACTTGTATTCCCATTTTTGGATTTGTTTCATGTTTTTATGTTTATATTTAACTTCATGTATATGTCCATTTTATCCAAATTATTGTTATACATATACATCCTTTTGAGCCACGTGCCTTCATGTATATATCTTTGTGGACTCGTTGTGTTTGGATATGTATGTATACTTTAATTTGTATAGGACATATATATACCTTGAAGATTAAATAGTTTTGATGATTTTCATATTTTCTTGTTTCAAGGAATATTGAGCTTATTGTCCATCTTTCATGATTATGATCTTCACATCTTATTTGTACACTCACATTTATTGTTTACTCATATTTTGTTTTCATGAGTCATATTTATGCTTAATTGGCTTAGAGTGTTGATTATCATATGGATTTTGTGTTTCATGAAAAATATTTTATTTTATTCCTTACTTGAAGGATTTCGTACTAGTTAACAATTTTTCATTTTAACTAGTTCGTGTCCTTCATATGGTAAAGTTTTTCAAACAAAGCTTATTTCAAATCTATTTTTGAAAACTCCTACCATCTAAGGGTGGTTGGATGGGAGATCATGCTCATGTATGCTTTATATTGAAAATCATTTTAACTTGAACATGATTGGGAGGCTAGGTTATATGAGTTATACTTTGATATTATTGTTGTTTCAATTGGTATCATTGGATTCTTTCAATTGGTATCAATTTTGACCTTTCTTGTATACTCATATATGTTTGTATGTATGTATGTTTTTCAATTCCAATAGTATCAATTTCGATTGGTATTAAACTTTTCATACATATATATATTTTATTTGTGCTTATTATATCACTATATCCTTAAGCACAAAATTTTGTTTATGCTAAAGCTTGAGTTTCAACTTTGTTTCAATTGTTCAATTTTCAATTAGCATCTTATTTCAAGCCTACGCATTGTTTTTGTTGGTATTTCATAAAGAGGGAGAAAATTCGATTTTCATATTTCAATTGGTATTTGTATCTTCACTCCCTTACTTTATGATAGAAAATAAAAATTTTAAATTGATATCATATACTTAAAAAGAAAAAAAACTCTCTTTTGATATCAAGATGTTTATTTGAATGTTTTAAAATTGGTATCTCAAATTTTGTTTAAGATAAATACAAAAGTTTTGATTTGTATTGCCTATATGCAAGGAGAGCTTAACATCTCTTCTACATATAGATTCATATTGAGTGTATCTTGTATTGAGGAGCTTGACATCTCTTCTTAATGTGGTACACGTGTGGAGGGGAGCTTCACATCTCCTCTTATGCATTGCATAGTGTACGTTATGTGAATTAGGGCTTGTCATCCCTCCTTCATGTAATGTATCTATGTAGGAAAGCTTCACATCTTCCTCTTCATGAATGTATATAGCATATACCATTTATTATTGATCTATGTTTACTTTCAATTGGTATCAAGATGCTACTTTGACATATTTTCAATTGATATCTTAATTGATTGTCGCCCTATATTGATATTTTTGTTTTAGACAAAAAAGGGGAGAAAAATTTATTGATTTGTTTTGGTTCCCTTTATTGATGATTGACAAAAAGGGGGAGAAAGATTTTGAGTTTGATTGAGTTTTATATATGCATATTTATGTTTTGCATATATTAAGTTTAATTTAGTTTAATTTTAATTGGTATCTAGAGCATGTTTTGTTTTTGAATATTTCATTGGGTATCTAGAGCCTTTTTATTGTTTATACATATCTATACATGTTTCATGTTTCATATTCATTGCATATTTATGTTTATTTGTTTATGCATGAGTTAAGGGGGAGCTTCTTTGAAGTTTAACTTTAATCCATGCATATATAACTCCATGAGTTTTGTCATCATCAAAAGGGGGGAAATTTTGGCCCGGAGGCCTTCCTCTCTAGTTTTGATGATGATTAACTCATGTAGTTATGTTTACTAATAATCTTGTGATTTTAGTTTCAGATCATGTAACAAGATATTAGTTGGTGATTGCTTCAAAAAGAGGAGTTTGGAAGCTTTCACTTGGATTTCAGGGCCCGAGCATCAAGATCATACATAACCTAGCTCGTGGATCACGTTTTGATCGAGTCAACTTGAAGATGAAGATCGTCAAGAAGACTTAGGTATCCTAGTTTTAGTTTAGTGTGTTTAGATCCATGTGTAAAGATAAGAATAGTTGATATGCTCAAGTGCACAACACACAAGTTTTATGTTTTGGATTTGGTTTTTCATGAATAGATTGATCAAAACAAGTTTACGTGATTTTTATGTATATTAGATGTGTTCAATATACATACATGCTTCACATCTTAAACAAACTTATTTTGATATGCCTATTCATGAGTTTTAGGAAAAATCAGATTTCCTATTGAAAAAATTCAAGTTTGATAAAATACAAGTTTTGATTTTTGGTAAAAATGTTAAAACACAAAAATGGTTTCATATGCTTGATATTTGAGTTGAAATGTTTATCACAAGTTTATATATCAATGCAAAATGTTAAAACTATTTTTGGGGATTTTAACGAGATTTATAAGAATTATTAGAATTATTTAACATGTTTTTCTGACCCCAGTTTCTGACCCAGAACTGGCTGACAGGCCAGGTCGGTCGACCGCTCGGTCGACCGCACCAAGGTGCGGTCGACCGACGTGCACAGAGCTGTGCACGTCTGGCAGCACAGTGGGCCGGTCGACCGGACCAGAGAGCTTTGCTATCTGTATCTGGGCGGTCGACCGGGCGGTCGACTGGGATTGCCTAACGGTCATAAATATGACCGTAGCCGGTCGACCGCCAGCCTATCAGGCTGACAGATCAGCCTAACGGCTAGTTTTCTTTTGGGCCTATATATACCCCATCTCTTTAGGGTTTTACACAAGATATTTAGAGCCAAAATTTCCAGACATTCTCTACTGTTTTAAACAAGTTTTTAAAAGAGTTTTGTGCCAAAAAGATTTATCTTATTTATTTTAGGTTTTTAGAAAAATCAAAGAAAATAGTATTTTGGGAGATTTGTGTTTGTTCTTCATTTCTATTATCATCAAAAGTTTTCCCAAGATTATTTCTTTGAGTTTTGTTTTCCAAACACCTAGTTTTTCACACTTGAGCTATATCATTTTATCCTAATCTATTAGGATCTTGTTTTGTGGAAAAGAGAGATTGTTTGAGGTTATGGAAACCTCCAAGTTGTACACCCTTACTTTTGTTGTATCCCTCTTTGGTAGAGGTTGATCGGGTGATTGGTTTGCTCCTCTTTGGTAGAGGATGAGGCTTGTGTTTGCTCCCTCTAGTGAGAGGTGGAGTTTGGTTGTAACCCTCTTCAGTAGAGGTGTTGGTTGTTGTTTGCTACAGGCCTACCCCTCGTTTGTGAGGCGGTGTTTGAGAGAGGAGTTCGGTACTCCCTTGTTATAAAAATTCTCCTCGGTGGAGGTTCCCTCGGTGGGAGTCCTCGGTGGACAAGATAGTGGATTAGAAATCCTTCTCGGTGAAGGCGGGGACGTAGAGCTAGGGGCTCGAACCTCGGAACATATCATTGTGTTTGCGTTTGATCCATTGACTCTTTATCTCTTTCTCCTTTTTATTTGTGCAAAGCATCATTC
Source organism: Agave tequilana (assembly GCA_038442645.1). NCBI lineage: Eukaryota > Viridiplantae > Streptophyta > Magnoliopsida > Asparagales > Asparagaceae > Agave > Agave tequilana. The sequence continues at coordinate 248,567 of JAVJIF010004802.1, read as the reverse complement.
ATTCATTCTTATCTTATTGCTTGCATTTGTGCCTTGCATTTTTTCATATTGTTTATCATCCTTATATGCTTGGCTTGCTTGTGTGTGTGCCTCACTTATACTTAACCACAAGAGCTTCATATAGCACCTCAACCCTTATCTAGGGGAATCAAGAGGAGTTAGTCTAGAGCCCTTCACGGGGATTCGGCTACACTTGTTGGTTGTATTAAGTGTGTTGCAAAATTTGTTTTAGCTTCCGCATTTAGTTTCTAGATTAGCATTATCACCTATTCACCCCCCTTCTAGGTGATTTCAAAAATATCAAGTCCTCACTCTTTACTTCTTTACATAATATGATTTATTTCTATTATGTGCTTCATTATAATTATCATTAATAGTCCACTATTCACTTCATAACACATAAATTATCGAAAACCAAGAGCTTGATCAATTTATACACTTAACTAATTGTTCTATCAAATTATCCCTTTAAACATATATTATTTTCCTTTATTTTAAGCATCTCATTATTCATGAAGTATAACAACATGTATGTATACATGTTATATCCAATTATCACAAAAAAAAAGTAATTATTAGTGATAATCTAACAAAATAACGACTTAAACTATTTAAACAAGGATTATTAATTTCTTAAAAGGGGTCCATTAACCATCCCATTTGTTCACAATTGATATTACCAAAAGTATTGAGTTTACGCGCTTGAATTAGAGAATACTTGATATCAGAATGACTCAAACACAATCATGTGTAGCAGTTAATTATATCTATGTTCCCAAAATCTATTTACCATATGTGTATGCATATATACTATAAGTTAACATTGTACTCACCAATCATCAGTAAATGCTCTTTATACTCCTCAATCTAACTACCACCCACATTTCTTCTGAATTTAAGCCCCCCAATGCCAACCATGTATACATACATCTATCTCTATATAAAATATCAAGTCCTCACTCTTTACTTCTTTATACAATATGGTTTATTTCTATTATGTGCTTCATTGTAATTATCATTAATAGTCTACTATTCACTTCATAATACATAAATTATCGAAAAGCAAGAGCTTGATCAATTTATACACTTAACTAATTATTCTATCAAATTATCCCTTTAAACATATATTGATTTCCTTTATTTGAGCATCTCATTATTCATGAAGTATAACAACATGTATGTATACATGTTATATCCAATTATCACAAAAAAAAAAAGTAATTAACCAAGGATTATTAATTTCTTAAAAGGGGTTCATTAACCATTCCATTTGTTCACAAATTGATATTACCAAAAGTATTGAGTTTACGCGCTTGAATTAGAGAATCCTTAATATCAGAATGACTCAAACACAATCATGTGTAGCAGTTAATTATATCTATGTTCCCAAAATCTATTTACCATTTGTGTATGCATATATAACTATAAGTTAACACCGTACTCACCAATCATCAGTAAATGCTCTTTATACTCCTCAATCTGACTACCGCTCAAATTTCTTCTGAATTTCAACCCCCCAATGCCAACCATTGGAAATCTAAAAAGTCAGCCTAAAAGGCAACTATGAATTTAATTCTGCTAAATCAAATAACCTGAAATTTTTAATTTGCCCAAGAAATATCAGGACACCTTGTCTCTCAAAATCACACAACTTACCATTCCCAATTTAACTCTAGTGCTACACCGAAAAGATCAAGGATCTTACAAATCTATAGCCAAAAGTGAAACATTCTCTTCGTCCTTTGTCTAAGAATATGATCCTCTCTATAATATAGATGATGTATCAACTGACTCTACGATAACTCTTAACTACTGCAAGAATCTTCAAAGCCATTTACCCAGCAAGGTATCATTCATAACCCACAAAGAATGTACTCCCAATCCTCCCTGATTCCATGGCAAACACGCTTTTGCCGAATTTACTGAATAAGTTGCAGGAAATAGGTCTCTCCCCCTTTCCAAGATGATTTCCTGGAATATATGCATTAAAATCAACACTGGCTTCTTCAAAGTCAGATATCTAAAATTTGATGACATTAAGGTGCAAGGAATAAGCTTCATAGCCCTTTCAAGCTATATGGCTTTCCTGTTGTTTGTTATAAAATGTGGCAGAATCTTAATATCAAACTAGGAAATTTCATTCTCCATAGGGCAATCATCTCTATAGGAAAACACAAATCCACTTTTAGTGCTCATACACGCAACTAAACATTTAATCTAAAACATATTCCTACCTGTTAGTAGTTGAGTACTTGATACATGTTTTTCATAGGCTACCATGTAATAATAGGTTTGGAATGACTCTAATTCTTCCAATTTTGTTAAAGGAAATGTTTAGAAATTTGTATAGTTGATTAGGTATTTAAAGTATTTAAAATTATGAAGCTTAGTGTGATGTGGCTTTTACTCCATATAACATCAAAATTCTTGAATTGAAAAATCCTAGAGAACACAACCACAATGAAATAATGGTGTTGTGTACAGGTGGGCAAGCTTTCTCCTTATGGTGAGTCCATCCAAATGCAAATGCTAAAATTCTGAATTTTTCGTGCTTTCCTGCTGAGCTCCTCAAATGAAGAAATGAATATTGAAAACTAGACTGTTCTATTTCCTTGGGATCTCACCATGACACGTAGGAGACAAGTGTTCTATTCCCAAATTGAAGGTTTCTTAATCAAAGAAATGAATTTATTGTTGGAGATGTGTGTTTTGAGACTGATTGAAGTGGCTTTGTTCCTTGAGGACTGCATAGAGACCATAATACTTCATTCTTCCTCTTCTTGTTAGCTGCTACATATAAAAATCCGGCTTGCATTTTACTTATTTAATGAAGTGGAATATAAAAATTGTCGGTAAAATAAAATCTTCATGCACAAATGCTTACATAACCATTCACGTCAAATTCCCAATTATCCATAACCCACATCAGTTAAAAAGAACAATTTTCACCCAAATCCCACATCCTTATGTTTTCCATTGAGAAAGAAAACTTTGTTGTGAGAAGAATTACAAGTAATAAGAAGAAAATTACAAAAACTTTTTTGCAGTTTTTTCTGGGCAAGTGTGTTGGTAGGAGTCTTGTCCCTTTGATGATGCGATCGACAAGCTTCGAATAGTACTGCTACTAGAAATTTTTTCTCTCGCTCTGGTTCGAAAATCCCTTTAAATTGAAGGATATAGGGTGTTAGAACCCTTGATTAATCCTTGAAGGATAAAAGAAAACTTTCTCTAAGCTCTTGGAAGTAAGAAGCAAATCTATTCTTTATGTGTATGTGTGTCATATGCACTTCTCACGCAATGCCCCCGACCTTAGCCTGCTAGTGGGCTATTTATTAGCCTCACAGGAGTAAGCATCCCCTAAAAATCAGTATAGGTTTGTTGAAAACAGCCTTTAAGCCTTTGTGGTGAGGCTTAAACAGCTATCGACAAAGCTAAGATAGCCTTTGGTGAGGGTAGCCAATAGTCGTTGACTTTAAAAGAGCGCTATCCTCTTAGTGAGGGATATAATGAAGTGTAACCGCCATTTAAAAGTGACCATCACTAATTTAGTGGGGGTTCACCCCACTAATCTCGTTCAGGGGATTTGAAACGGCCAACATGCCAGAATCTTTGCTTGTGGCGAAGCTAGCCTAAGCGGCGAGGCTAAGTTCAAACTATTGGCAAAGCTAGCCTGCTACAAGGCTAAACTTTAAGTTGTTGGAGAAGCTAGCCTGCTGACGAAGCTAGCCTGCTGATGAGGCTACGCTTCAAGCTGTTGGCAAAGCTAGCCTGTTGTGAAGCTAAACTTCAAGCTGGTGGTGAAGTTAGCATGTTGCGAGGCTAAACTTCAAGACTCTGGCGAAGCTAGCTTACTGTGAGGCTAAGCTTCAAGCTTCTTGGCGAAGCTAACCTGCTGCGAGGCTAAGCTTCAAGCTTCTGGCGAAGCTAATGAATTGGCGAACTTAGCCTGTTGCGAGGCTAAGCTTCAAGCTTCTAGCGAAGCTAGTCATTTGGAGAAGTTAGGTAGTTTGACTGAGCGTGAACTGGCTGTGCAAGTTGTCTGCAGCTTGTCTTTTAGAGATGTCAACAGGATAAACGTTGTACAAGCCAGCTGAAGAGCTATCTAGGATTTATCTTTTAAGAGTGTCAACAAAACTTCTTTCAAAGTTTTTGAAGATCCGTAACAGGCTGGTTCGGATTTCAAAATACTTTGAATTACTTTTGGTGTTTGAACTTGTTTGAAGTATAACATGGTTAAGTTTGACTACTAAAAAGTCACGACAATGTCTTTGGCAAGACTGTATTTTGTGAGCCAGGAAGCCTATCCCGCTAGGCTATGGATGTGGCGAAGTTAGCCCATTGTGTTGAAATAGCCTGCCCATGAGGCGAAGCTAGCTTGCCTGCGTGACGAAGCTATGCTATGGCGAAATTAACTTCGCCGTTGGAGCCCAATGGGCTAGCTTGCCTGCGCGGCGAAGCTATGAGTTGGCGAAGTTAACTTCATCGTTGGTGCCTACTGGGCTAGCTTGCCTGCACAGCGATGCAATGAGTTGGCGAAGTTAACTTCGCCATTGGTGCCCACTAGGCTAGCTTGCCTACGCGGCAAAGTTATAATTTGGTGAAGTTAACTTCGTCGTTGGTGCCCACTGGGCTAGCTTGCCTGCCTGGTGAAGCTCTGATATGGCAAAGTTAACTTCACCGTTGGTGCCCACGGGGCCAGCTTGCATGCGCGACGAAGCTATGGTACGGTGAAGTTAACGTCGCCATTGGAGCCTATGGGCTAACTTGCTTGCACGACAAAGCTATGGTATGGCAAATTTAACTTTGTCATTAGTGTCCACTGGGCTAGCTTGCTTGCGCGGTGAAGCTATAGTTTGGCGAAATTAACTTTATCGTTGTGCTCACTGGGCTAGCTTGCTTGAGCGGCGAAGCTATGATATGGCGAAGTTAACTTTGTCACTGGGCTAGCTTGCCTACAGGATGAAACTATGATATGGCGAAGTTAACCTTATCGTTTGTGCCCACTTTTTTTGGGTTAGCTTGCCTGTGGGACGAAGCTATGATTTGGCGAAGCTAGCGAAGTTACTAGCTTCTCCATTGGAGTTGACTCTCCAATTGTCGCTTCGAAAATCGAATTGACAGACTGCCTTGGCGACGAGGCTAGACATTAGCCGATAAATAGGACTGTATCATCGCTAGAGAAATCACCTTCTCTAAAATTTCTTAAGTCTTCGAACCAAGGGTTTTACCCTCTTCTTTTATTTCAAAAACTAGGTTTTTACCCTTTCTTCATCTCAAAATGAGATCAATGGCACCTAGATGTACCGGCAAAAAGGTAGCCACTCTAAAGTAATCGAGACCGTTGGGATCGTGGCCGCTCCGACCATGGAGCAACCGATCGCTGTTGGGGTTTCCCTTTTTTCTTTAATTTTTTTCGAAGATCTTAATCTCTAGGAATTTTCTTCCCTGCGTCACGTTCTGGCGAATTCAGGGGGGGTTTCGTCCCTCTCTGGCGAACTCCAGGACTTTGCCTTCCTCAGGCAAATTCAGGGAGTTCGCCTCCCTTGATCAAATCCATGGAGTTCGTCTCTTTCGAGCGAATTGAAGAGGCTTGCCTCTTTGGGCGAAACTAGGAAGCTTGCATCCCAATGCGAGGCTAAGGATTTAAATCCCTAGGTGAAGCTAAGGGACTTAGGTCCCTGGCGAAGCTAAGGAAAATGGCTTTCTTGGTGAGACTAAGGGACTTAGCTCCCTGGGCGAAGCTAAGCGACTTGGCTTCCCTAGCGGAGCTAAGGGAACTGGCTTCCCTGGCGACGCTAAGGGACTTTGCTCCCTGGGCGAAGCTAAGGGAACTGGCTTCTTTGGTGACATTAAGGGACTTAGCTCCCTGGCAAAGCTAAGGGAATTAGCTCCCTAGTGAAGCTAAGGGAACTAGCTACCCTTGGCGAAACAAGCACTTGATAGCCGCCAAGAACAACGAACCCTTGTGGCTAAGCCTCTCTCACGAATTTCGTACCTAGATGAATTGCACCATTAGGAATTCCAAATTTATAGGATTCTCTTAGAATATATTGAAGGTCACCCCTAAGGGGCCATTGATAAACCATAGAACTCTCCTAGTTCTAAGCAAACTCATTCAATCAAAATAAAAGAAACCTGAATTCAGTTCGGACTCAAAACACCTTCAATCAGAATAAAGAAAACTTGAATCCAACTCAGATTCAAAATAGATCCAAAAAAAGAAGCTGCCAAATCCGAAATTAATCAACCTTTACGACGTATTCACGTCATAATCCTAACAGTAAGCATATAAAATAGGGCATGACAAGGCTATGTAGGACCCAACAACTGTATCTGAAAACAACGATTAGTGGATGTTGGTACTATCGCTACCCCACAAGTAAAAAATTGGGGATTCAATGGTGTAATGTTACAGCATGAAGACTGAAAGTCACCTAGAGGGTGGATGAATAGGTGACAAGCTAATCTAATGCAAAACAAATGTGGAATTTAAACTATTTATGCAAACTAACACTATTATGCTATGTATACCAAGTATAACCAAAGAGTGTAACCGAATTCTTGGTGAGGGGCTCTGAACTATCTCCTCAAGATTCCTCTATATTAAGAGTTGAGGTGTCACTATGACTTTCTTGGTTGAATACAAGTGTGAGTAAACAATCCCAAGCATATATCGATTTAGCACAAATATATCAAGCATATAAATAGATAAATAATATAAGCATGCAAGATATATAAACACAAGTGAGAGAGAGATGAGCAATCACAAATACGGGAGATTTGTTTCAAGGTTCGAGCGACTTGCTCTACGTCCCGCCTTCAACACTATGAAGGATTTTAACTAAAACGATCCCGTAAGATCACTCGGTGCTGCAACAGCTACAGCGAGTCCACACTCGAACTCTTGGACTCACAAGTTCCTCACTTGTTCCCGCAAGAACAACACAAGTAAGCACACTAACTTGCCGAGGCCGCACTTCTACACGGAGCTCCCACAAGAACTCGTCACAACACGAACCCGCAAGTTCACCTCCTCAAATACAAAGATGAACACTTGGTGATCTCTACACATTGATCATCAAAAATAACTCTCACAACAGGTATCCTAGAGGATGAGTTTAGCAATGGAAAGCTCAAGTTTGTGTGAGAAAAACAAGATAGAGTTGTGATGAAAAACTCAAGAAATCTCTTTTGAAAACACTCTTAAAAACTCTCCTTTTGAGATGAAAGTTTTACCCCAAAAACATGTGGAGAAAAACCCTAAGAGAGATGGGGAAAAGTGGCTCTAAAACTTCTCCAAAATCTCTGTTGAAAACTTGCCAAGAGAACCCTTTTTATAGGGTTAAAAAATATAGCTGTTTGGGTCCAGAACAGGCCCAGAATGGCTAGTCGGTTGACCGCCTGGTCGACCGGCCAACGTTCATATTTCTGACCGTTGGGCTGTCGGTCGACCAACTGGTCGATCGTTCCAAGGCAATTTTCCTGTCAATCGCCCGCCTGGTCGACCGAGGCCAGACCAAAGAGTGACTCTCTGGTCGGTCGACCAGTCGGTCGACCGAGGCTAGATCTAGAGAGTAAGCTCTGTGGATCGGTTACCGTACGGTCGACTAGCCCAATGGTAAGAGCCTTGTGCACGCCTTGTGTACATCAGTCGACCGCCCGGTCGACCGAGATCTGGTCTGGTCAACCGGTCGGTCGACCTCTAGTGGTCTCGGGCTAGGTTTTAGGTTTTTGAAACTTGGTCTTTTAAATACCCATAAAATCTCATAAAACTTTATAAAATCCATGAAAATAAGTACATTGAAATATTTTGAAATCCAAATATTTGTGATCAAAAATCAACACATGTTACGAACAAGTTGAATTATTTTTACGATATAGACATCCAGCCTTAAACTGGGAACCCGTATTTTTCAAAATCAAGTTTGAAATGAAAAATGGATTTTTTTTAAAAAACTTTTCTAAATACAAAAACATGATACTAAAACACTTTTGAAGTATAGTGTGTATGGATATGATCCAATACACATATAAGATGAAATATCTATGTTTTTGATAATACACTCTAAACAAAGTTTAGATAAATACAAAACTCAAACACATAATATAGAAACATGAAATAAGTTTTTCTGAACATTTGAACCAACAATGTGTATGGATGAAATCCAAAACACATATAAAATATGTAAACTTATTTTGATGAAGTCTATTCATGAAACATAATGATATCTACTTTAAAAATCAAAACCAAACGAAATTTTCTAAAATCAAAACTATTCTTATGAAAAAACAAATAAATTCTATGTGTGTGTGTGAGCTTGAGTATTTCACAACTAATGTATCCTTTACATTTTATCTAAAAATAAAATCATAACACTTACAAACATGACATAAGTCTTAAAAATCTTCTGTTGAAAAACTTCTTCTCCATCTTGACTTGGTCCAAACTTGATCCATGAGCTAGACTCCTTTTTGAGTACTTGATGCGATCTTGAAGTGCGAGCTATTGAATCAACACATGCTAACTTCAAAACTTGACTTTGAATCTTTCGTTGAAGCTAAACACCGATCTTGATCAAATGTCTGAAACTAAATAAGTACAAGATCATTAGTACTATAACTACATGAGTTAATCACCATCAAAACTAGAGTGATGGGCCTTTGGGCCAACAATCTCCCCCTTTTTGATGATGACAAAACTCATGAAGTTATATATGCATCGATTAAAGAAAAGCTTCATAGAAGCTCCCCGTTAACTCATGCATAGAAAAAACAATAAAGATATTCAATAAAAGCAATAGATTGAACAAAACATATATGCATAAATATCAATATAGCATGCATATATAATTGAGTTTTTACCTGCACAAAAATACAGAATTTCAGAACTTTTAAAACAGTGTGCAAGGTGCTCAATTCTACCGCTATAGCAAGTGGCTATGCAGGTCGTGATCCATAAGGAGGGATTAGCGATGGAAACTTTTTGTAAGTTCTCTTTTGTGCTACAAAGAATGGTTAAAGTTCTTCTTTTAGTTCTTTAAAAGAAAAGAGAAAAATGGAGTTAAAGTCAAGTTAGGAAGAAAATGATAGAATGAAAAGGTGAAGAAAATGAAAGTGGATATGTACAAAGAAATGAAAAAATATTAAAAGAAATTTAGAAAATTGTGGTGTTGGAAATTTACACTAAAAGTTAAAAGAAAGAAATTAAAAATAATTACTTACCTCCTTTGATCAAAATCTTACCTTGAATCTTTGGCGACGATGTTACCTTGAAGTGAGGCAATCAGCGCATAGCCCATAAGAGTTGATTCTCAAATCTTCCATAATACATCATCAAGACAAAACGAGCATGAAATGATATATACTGAGACTAAAATCCATCGTCATGAGCTATCGGTGGCACTCGCAAACGCAAGGCTCTTTCGATGCTATAAGCTCACTTGGATAGCAATTGGTACAAGAAAGAGAGAAGTAGAAAAGAAGAAGAAGAAGCACACAAAAATAAAGTACATAAAAAAGGTAACGATAGATTCGATTTTATAACAATAAGAGAAAAGAAGAACAACTTAAACCGGTGTCACTCTCAGCACAAGCTTCATTCTAATTCTCCTATGAAATTCTGATATCCTCTGAATTACATAAATGAAAACTGAAAATTACATAAAAAGAAAAACAAAAACCTACACTAAAAAGAATGAAAAAGTTGACTAAATTCTATCTCTGCTTGGTCGTCTCTTTTTACCTTTGAGATTACAGGTATTTATAGGAGAAATGCAGAGGGTAGAGGAGTATGAAGATAAGGAAAGCTAGCTATTTCTGAATTTGAATTCTCCCCTTATCTCCAAGCTTGATTTGATGTGGATATTCAGTTCTGATCTGCAGCTTATTGGCGTATTGATAACTTATCAAATAATAGAATTAGAAACAGTGATCAACTTAAGCGTTGTAGCCCTTTAAGTCTTCTTTCTGGATCATCTTGAATCATTAGATTTGAGTTCTGCTAGTGAAAGTTGTGATTCAAATACTAAAATGTATTTAGCCAGAATGTGATTCAAAATTATTTTATCTTATTTGTTAATCTTCTCTCTATCCATTTATCCCTTTGGATTTGGACTTTGAATTTGATGCTATTCTCGGTTTATCTTTAACTTTAACCACTTGATTCATCAAAAACTGAATTTAACCAACTGAATTTGGGATCATCCTCCTCTAACCAAATAGATTTAGTTAAATCTGAATTTAACTGATATTTATTTGTTTTTATCCTCTTTCTCCCCATGATTATCTTCTGCGAAATAGACATTTAAGACAAGGAATTTAGCAGATTTATTACATGATAAATATGGATATGTAATAAAGAATAATGCAATAAATGTGTGCAATCACACCCCTACACCTATCTTTTGCTCGTCCTCGAGCAAAACAACAAAACTAAATCAAAGATTATTAGACCACTTTCGCAGGTCACGCGATTGCACTGAGCTTGTGCAACAAGCCGTTAAACCTCTAGGTTACCCTAGAGGACGAGTTTTGTCTCGTGAGAGCTTTCAGTGGATTGCACCCACAAAATTCATAAAGAAAGAGAAAAATATTAATATTTTGAAAGCACATTTTGAAAGAAAAATATTTGAAATATTATTGTAAGATTTAAGTAATCTATAAGTTATAGAAAAACTGAATTTTTCATTCCTAAACTTAGTCTCTATTCAAAAATTTGTTATTAATCAAAGTAAGAAGTCAAATTGTGTTTCTCATTTAGTCTATTACTTTACCCTAAGTCATATGCACCTTCGTAACTGTGAAGTTTTGATTGACTAAGGGTTCTTTAACTCTAACTCTTATGCCTTATTTATTTATATATATATTTTTTATTTTTGGTGGTATTATTTCTTAGTTCTATTAGGCTTTCTAATCTGCCCATATAACGAGCCTTTAATCGGTGACTCCCAAACCAAACGGTCTTAGGGCACCGGTGAGAAAAATACCCCAAGGACTTAAGGAGTCGAGGAATAAGGCCACAAAACTAAGGATTTTATTATATGAACCGCCTTTAGGCATGAATTTTATGCTTTATGAGGCACAAATATCCAGCTTAATCAGAGGATTTTTATAGATATATATATTTTTTCTTTTTTTTCAAACTTATCTAATCATCTTTTGCATAAATACCAAGGCTTGCTTAGGCCAAAGTACCTAGCTAATCAATAATTAGATTTGTTTATTTTTCATAGATATACATACATATATATATATATATATATATATATATATATATATATATATATATATATATATATATATATATATATATTTTATAAGGTATAGAATCTTTGTTTTTGAACCCTAAGTGTGTAAGTGTATAAAGTGCGCATATTTCATCAAGGCAAAGATCAAGACTAAATTACTTTGACAAATTATCTTCCTAACCCTAAAAATCAAACAAATAATCTTATTTTGACCAAGTATAAGAAATCCTAATTATGATTACCCTATTCCTTAAAATTGACTTAATTTCTTACAAAAAATATGTCAAAATATTATTTCTATTTTCAAAAAGTTCTTTTTAATATAAAGAAAATGTTAATAATAATTTTTTTAAAAAGAAAACCTAAGTTATGTTAGATCCCTTTCCCACACCTATCTCATGCATTGTCCTCAATGTATGAATTAATGCATAGATGCATGAAAAAGAGGAAAGGGAAGGAAAATATTACCTTAAGGTGGTGGTTCCGGTAGTGGTCTGATTGGTCCACGAAATGCGGCCCAATCGAATTTTCGTGGAGTTCGGAGGAACCCACCAGAAACCTCTCTAATATAACCCACAAAAATGATGGATATATGAATGATTTTTATTAAGAATTTTACCCCATATAATTTTCAAATTTCACAAATAATTTCGGAGTCAATTTTATCAACATCCTTGTCCCAAAATGGAGTGTGAAAAGATGGAATGATTGACTTGGACTTAGGAAGTACGGGAACTAATACCGACTCAGGAAAGTGACTTAAGTCAAGTAAAGGTTCATTAGTCAAATTAGTTCAGGAAGTGGGTCCAAATCAAGAAGTTGAAACTCAAGTCCACATTCATTTCCCCACAATGGAATGTGACTTAATATTGGTGATTCAAGTTCAAGAATGACAGGTGTGAGAATCAAAACTGACTCTAAATATTACTGAAGTCGGGTAACAAAATAGGAGTCAATATTGATTCGGGAATTTGAACTGGACCACAAATTTGAGAATCTAGGTCACATTTCTCATTGAGTTCAATTTCATAAAAATGAGAACTTGCCAATTTGTCAATGGGACTTTCAAAAGTAATAAATTGGTCAAGTTCAATATGATGATCATAAAAGATTGGTGATTCAATTTCATGATGAATTGGCACAGGATCCAATACTGACTCGGGAAAAAGATTGAAATCGGGTGAAGACACCGGAGTCATTATTGAATCAGGAAGTAGAATTGAATCTCCAAGTTGAGGTTCAGGATCATATTCATTCTTAAGTTTAATTTCAGGAAAGGGATAACTTGTCAAACTGTCAATATCATTTTCAAAATTTAGAGTTTGGGCAAGTTCAAATGGTTGTGCTGAAATGGAATCTTATTTTCCAAAACAACATAATTCTTCGGCTCTAATAGAATGGTTAGCGACATCAGAAAAGTCAAACGGTGAGAACAGAGAGTTTGAACCATCATATCTATGTCACGATTACAAGCAATTTGAGCATGAGTCATGGCTTCAAGCATCTTTTCATAGTTGATAGGTTCATCGTTTTATTGCGATTGGACTAGAAAAGATTAAGTGTTGTTTTGGAATTTGTGGTGAAATTGTGAGTCCATCAGATTTTGTGATTGTTGCTTGGACTCACGCATACTCATTTCTAAGATTGATGGTTTTCTGTTTTGAATTGGTGGAACTGAGTATGAATCTTGGAAATATTGTGGACAAGGTGGATAAGGAGGACAAGGTGGTTGAAAATTGGACTCAGGGGAGGTGAATCCCCGTTGACTCTGTGAAGAGTTGAAATTATTTTGAAAATTATGGTCATAAGATTGGGGGCATGGTTATATTGATTTGGATAAGACCAATCCAGCACACTAGGTTGGTTAAAGTTATGATATGTCGGGTTGGTAATATCCGAAAAAGAGGTCAGGATGTAATATGGATTACCATTAAAATTGAAAAAATTATTGTTATAAGCCATATCACACAGGAAATATCAAACATAAACAAAAAAACAAACAAATAAGCAAACAAATAAAAAGAAAAAAAAATCTAACCTAAGTTAGGTTAAACCTTAGACCTAGACGACTCCTAACTAGTTAGACTGTCCACGGGGGGCATATTACCGAATCTGACCACAAGTTAATCGGCTAAGTAGGGGCAAGATTGATGGGAGGTATCCGTACAGAAGCGACGGGCCTAATTAAGCCAAACCACCAGCCTTTGGGGTTCCCCCTCAATCCCCAACCTTAGTCACCGATTTGACAAAAGTCAGATTCAAATCAACTTCCCCCTTAGGTCCGTCTCCTATTTGAGTCCGAGATGTCCCTGGGGCCAACGTCTACTCAGTTTTAATTAGGCTTGGGTTAGTGAGTGAGGAGATTATTTGTGGGCTAAGGAAGGGTAATGACTTTCCCACCTTATCTTGTTTATAAGACAAGCCCTTAAATCAATTTAGTGCAGTGTACAAGTATATAGAAAAAGTAACACTCAAGTAATATTTCATACAAGAATGAACCTTATACTAAATGCTATGCACACATACCTTGTCTCCAGCACTCTTCAATAGTAAATAGAAAATGTAATGAAATAGACACGTGCCTAAATGCAAAGTCTAAATTATTTTTAGCATTTACAATCAACTTTTTACTGTTGTGTTAGAAATGTATATACAGTGAGTCAAACAAGGAGATAAATGCTACGATATTAAACTATGCAATTCAGCTAACCTGTAGAAAATACAAGTTAGTAGTTCACTCAGATTGCCACAAGAATGTGACAAATCTAAGGGCTTCTGGACTCTGCTATCTTGAGTAGAATCCAGGGCCACTTATATGTCTACTGTAGCAAAAATTCCTTGTTATTAAATCTGTACACCAAAAATAAAGAAGAAAGTTAACCAAAAATCTAAATCTGAAAAGAGAATAACTTGTCCCCAGTAACAGCGCCAAAATTTGATTGAGTTTTTACCTGCACAAAAAAATACAGAATTTCAGAACTTTTAAAACAGTAGTGCAAGGTGCTCAATTCTACCGCTATAACAAGTGGCTATGCGGGTCGTGATCCACAAGGAGGGACTAGTGATGGAAGCTTTTTAGTAAGTTCTCTTTTGTGCTACAAAGAATGGTTAAAGTTCTTCTTTTAGTTCTTTAAAAGAAAAGAGAAAATGGAGTTCAAGTCAAGTTAGGAAAAAAATGATAGAATGAGAAGGTGGAGAAAATGAAAGTGGATATGTACAAAGAAATGGAAAAAGGTTAAAAAAATTTAGAAGATTGTGGTGTTGGTAATTTACACTAAAAGTTAAAAGAAAAATTAAAAATAATTACTTACCTCCTTTGACCAAAAGCTTACCTTCAATATTTGGCGACGATGTTACCTTGAAGTGGAGGCAATCAGCGCATAGCTTATAAGAGTTGATTCTCGTCTCTTCCACATTACATCATCAAGACAAAACAAGCATGAAATGATACAAACTGAGATTAAAATCCATCGTCATGAGCTATCTGTGGCACTCGCAAAGGCAAGGCTCTTTTGATACTATAAGACTCACTTGGATAGCAATTCGTACAAGAAAGAGAGAAGTAAAAAAGAAGAAGAAGAACACAAAAACAAAGTACATAAAAAAGGTAACAATAGATTCGATTTTATAATAATAAGAGAAAAGAAGAACAACTTACACCGGTGTTACTCTCAGCACAAGCTTCATCTAATTCTCCTATGAAACTCTGATCTCCTCTGAATTACATAAATGAAAACTGAAAATTACATAAAAAGAAAAACAAAAACCTACACTAAAAGAATGAAAAAGTGGACTAAATTCTATCTCTGCTTGGTTGTCTCTTTTTACCTTTGAGATTGCAGGTATTTATAGGAGATATACAGAGAGTAGAGAAGTATGAAGATAAGGAAAGCTGGCTATTTCTAAATTTGAATTCTCCCCTTATCTTCAAACTTGATTTGATGTGGATATTCAGTTCTGATTTGTAGCTTATTGGCATATTGATTACTAAATATAACTTATCAAATGACAGAATTAGAAATAGTAATCAACTTAACCGTTGCAGCCCTTTAAGTCTTCTTTCTGGATCATCTTGAATCATCATATTTGAGTTCTGGTAGCGAAAGTTATGATCCATATACTAAAATATATCCAACCAGAATCTGAATCAAAATTGTCTCATCTCATCCGTTGATCTTCTCTCTATCCATTTATCCCTTTGGAGTTGGACTCTGTATTTGATGTTATCCTCGGTTGATCTTTACCTTTAACCACTTGATTCACCAAAAACTGAATTTAACTAACTAAATTTGGGATCATCCTCCTCTAACCAAATAGATCTAATTAAATCTGAATTTAACTGATATTTATTTGACTTTATCTTCTTTCTCCCTATGATTATCTTCTGCAAAATAGACATTTAAAATAAGAAATTTTGCAGATTTATTACATAATAAATGTGGATATGTAATAAAGAATAATGTAATGAATGTGTGCAATCAATATATAAACTCATTAAATTCTTCTCAACCTTTTTGTCAATTCATCAACAAAAGGTGAAGACAATCAAACAATAAAGATGTATATGTGATATACATTCATAGAGAGAAGAGACGTTAAGTTAGCTCCCCCTGCATACATGCATCACATGGAGAAGGGATAACTAGACCCTATCCTACATAAAGCATAATATATAATGTATAAGCGGAGATGTTAAGCTCTCCTTACACACGTGTACAACATAAAGAAGATAGGTCATGCTTCTCGATGTGAGATACACTCAACATGAATTTATATATAAAGAAGATGTTAAGCTCCCTTTGCATATAGGCAATACATATCAACAAATTTTAAAAGAGAATTTTGATAATACTTAAAACAAAATTTTAAAATTTCTCGAAGTCAATAAAATAAATTTTGATACCAATTGTAATTAATTGTAAGTTTTTGATATCAATTGTAGGTAAAACGTAATATATATTTTGATACCAAACAAATACCAATTGAAATTAATGCATAAACTTGTAAAGATACTAATTAATATTTAGAATTAAGTCAAACTTAGCATAAATAATTTGTGCTTTAAAACATGTGTGGTCAACGTAAAACAAGCAAAATCAAAATCATATATATGTATGTATGAAATATCACTTGATATTTTGAATCATACATATATAGTAAACTAGTATGAGCATACAAAATGAATATATCATGAATATTATGTGTATAACTCATAACAATCCACCCTTATCATGCACATAATAAAAGATATTCAATAAGGTACACAAGGCATGGTTGCCCAACCAACCGCCCTTCAGTTGGTAGGGGTTTTCAAAAATAAGAGTTTCAAAATAATTTAACATATTTGAAAACTCTACCAATTGAAGAATCAAGAAACTAGTTTAAAATAATTTTTAAAAAACTAGTTAAAAATCCTGTAAACATGAAACTAAATCATATATCTCATGAAGCAAGCTAAATACACAAAAATTATCACTCAAGATCTATAAGGCACAAAAATTAGCTCATGAAAATTAGGTCATGAGTAAACAAAAGGAATGTGAGTACACAAGAATCATGTGAATAGCATATTCATGAAAATAAACAGTAAATCATAAAAATTTATTTTTCATCAAAATTAAACAAGCTTCAAGGTATATGTATGTTTTATCAAAACTAAAAGTATACATACATATCCTAAACACAAACGAGTCCATCTAAGAATTTTGCATGAAAATAAGTGACTCAAGGATGTACATGTAAATCTATTAGTTTTAAACAAAAATAATATATGCATGAAGTTAAACATATGCAAAAATAAGAAAATAAGTGTAAATGAAAAAATCATCAAAACTAGGTTATACATGTACATGTAATGAGTACAAATGAGTAATGAAGCACAAATACACAGTAATCAAGTATAGCTCATTACTTGTACAAGTATAAACACAAGTTTTAACGAAAACTACATCTAAATAAGTAATCACCAAATGAAGCATAAAACAAACATGATCATTAAGCTAAATGCACGTGTTTAGAACTAGTATATATATAGTAGTTAAATAATTGAAAACACAAAATATGAATTCATATGAACATGGTGTATATCAAAGATTATCTATGTATATCACATGTTTAATAACATTGCATTTAACATAAAGAGCATTAAAAACAAAACATGCAAAAAAAATATTAATGTAAAAGCATGTAAACTAAATAGGAGTTTAGAGATAGTTACCAAACCATATGAACTATTCTCTAAGTCTTCAAACTATGGTGGTCCTCCCAACAAACATCCTTGATAGCGACGCATTAATTAGGTATATCCATCAAACTCCATATGCATTCACCATCAAGGCACCAGCCCTCTCACGTTTTGTGAGAGCCCGCACACATCAAACAGAAGAGGTGGGCATTTTGGAACCCATTTCATTTTGGGTCCATGAGGGTTAGAGATGTTGGGAACCCAAATATTGTTATTTACAAAATTTAAAGAATTTAGTCTATCAAAACAAAAATTTGTAAGATAGCCTTTGCGGCTGCAATGTGTACATTTGTACACTCTAGCATACATATGATTGTGATGTGTATGAGCATGGTGTGTGATATATGTCATGTAAGGTGTGCATGAAAGTGTGGAACTTGTTTTTTGTGAACATATATTCTAATTTATTATGTTTAAATGCACATTGGCTCAAAGTGGAGCTCAAATAATCAATTCTATTTTTCAAGATATGAAATTCATTTTTATCAAAAGAAAGTGCAACATTATTAGCATGACAGAATGAGAATCAAAATTATTTTTCTTTTTAGAAATAATTTTTTCCTTTTAAAAAATTTTCTTTTTGAAAGAGTTTTTTTTCTTCCAAAAAATCTTTTTTTCTTTTTCCACCAAAATAATTTTTTTTTCAATGAATTGTTTCCTTTACAAATGTCATTTAATTTTAAAGATAATCAAATATTCTCCTTTTTCTAAAATTCATTTCTTTTGAAACACATTCAAATTTATTTTTAAAAAATCATTTTCTTTTAATAAAGAAGTGTTTTCTTTCTTCAACTTATCATTTTCAATTTTAATAAATCATATTTTTCAAGAAGTTTTTGACAAAAAGATGCAAGCTCATAATAAGGCATGTTAATATCTTCTTCTAACTCGGATTCGGAATTCACCTCAAGGGGATCATCCCCTTGGACCATATAGCACATGTTGGAAGCATCACTTCTATCCTCCGAGTCACTCCCCATATAGTATTGCTTTTGTTCACCAAGGGAGACAAGTGTGTTCCATACTACAAAAGCTGAATCAAAGTTAGAAACCCTAGATAAATATTCATCATTTAGGGTACTCTTTAATGAATGGATGACTTTTGCATTAGCCTCAAGATTTTTGCTATTTATAAAATATGAATTTTTAATAGTGGCAAAATAAACATGAATCCCTAAGTATTTTAGGTACATGGGCATAACTTTTCAAGTTTGGATGTTAAGAATGTCAAACATGGGAGGTGTCATGAAATCCATGTGTCTGTAAACAAATATAGTGATTAGCTAAAATGAGGATCTTTAACTAAAGGTTATTAGACCCAAATCAAGAGCACCAAGCTCTGATACCAACTGAAAGTCACCTAGAGGGGATGAATAGGTGACAAGCTAATCTTGAAAATTACCTAGAGGGGGTGAATAGGTGATAGCTATACTTAATGGCTAATAATGCGGAATTAAAATAACTTGCTAGCAACCTAGCAAATATCAAATGTAATTAAATAAAACTTGCAAGAGAGTAATCAATATAAGTGCAAGTAAAGAGAGAGAGTAAAGTTTAGGGAGATAGTAGGCAATCACAAATAAAAGGATATGTTTCGACGTTCGAGCCACTGTTCTACGCCATGTTCACGTCTCCACCTTCACACTATGAAGGATTTCTACTATGACCGATCCCTCTGGATCGTCAATCGGTTACAAGTTCTCACTAGAACTCTTCGGACACACTTGTCCTCTCTCACGGTGCCGCAACACTAACTTGGAGCTCACAGCTCGCTCGAGGCCGCAACCTCTACAACTTCTCAATCGAAGAAAATCGGTGATCAACACTTGACCACAAAGATAGCTCACAAGCACAACCCTACAACCAGATGAGAAAGTGTGAAACACTTGGGATTGTGTAGTGCAAATAGCAAGTAGAGAAGTGGAGGAAAGGCTCAAGCTAAAACACCAAAACTTTGGAAATAGTTTGGCTCAAGAGAAACTTTTGCCAAGAGGCTAAACTATGAAAAACTTTGATGTAAGGCTTAGAAATCTTGTTATGAAGTTGTTTCATAGTCCCACTATTTATAGAGGATGAAAACCAGGATAGAAAACACAATAGATCCGTTCAGACAAGACCCAGGAAAAGACAAATCTGAAACTAGCCGTTGGGAGCCAAGTCAGCAGAAAATTCTACTTCCGGTCAGTCGACCGCCAACGGTCGGATTTTTGACCGTTGGGAAAAGCGGTCAACCGGTCGGTCGACCGTGGTTCCCAAACAGAGAGTGAAACTCTTTGTCGGTCGATCGGGCCGGTCGATCGAGCAGACGGTCGACCGGGTCGGTCGACCAAAGTGCACTTTTGCACTTTGGTGCATGTTGGTCGACCGCCCGGTTGACCGACAGAGCAGTTTTGCTCTGCCAACGGTCGACCGACTGAGGGCCAAAAACTGATTCTGGACAACTTTTTGAAACCAATATTTTTCAATAAAATTTTCTTTGAATAAGTAACACAAAATAGAGTTCTAGAGCTTTGAAGAACTAGAGTGTGATTATGGATCAACACCAAATAAATTAGAACTATATTTTGACACAAATTCTTTTCTGAAACAAAAACCAGTTTTTCTAAAACTTGTTTTTCTAAAACTTGTTTTTCCAAAATTGTTTTTTCAAAACTTGTTTTTTCCAAAACTTGATTTTCTGAAACTTTATTTTTCTGAAACGGTAAGAAACATAGTAGTAAATTTTTGTTTGAAAACACAAAGGAATATGAAATGTGTGTGTGTGTGTGACAATCCCAAAGCTATCTACCTCTATCATCTTGGTTTTAACAAATGATTATAAATCCTATCTAAAATTAAAAAAGGCAAAAATATAAATCTTGAAATAGTCTTCTGAATATTGCTTGATCCTTGAGCTCTTCTAGTGTGCTAGGCTCTGCGATCTAAATCTTCTTGGCTTCTAAATGTGTGAGTCTTGTGATGGAGCCGAAATGCAACCTGAAACTTAATTAAACAATTTTGTTACTACATAACTACATATGGTTTGTTATCATCAAAACTAGGGCTAATGGCCTTTGGGCCAACAATCTCCCCCTTTTTGATGATGACAAAACATATGGAGTTATTACAAATATTTTTGGAAGATGCTTCAAGTGAAGCTCCCCCTTAACACATGCATATATAAGAATAAGATATAAAGAGCTAAATGCAAAAATAAAAGCATACATATAGGATATGATAATGTAACTCTAATGCTAACCATCTATGCATAATAAAGATACTGAGTTATAAAAGTGTATGCACAAACGGTTATCCTCCATCCATCCAAATATACTTCCAGCCTCCAAAGTAAGTGGTGGATGGTTGGATCAACAAGAAACAATACACATATACCACATAGAGACAATAAAGATAACTGCCATAGCAAAAATAAATATGTCCATACATGCTTAGAGGCTCATGCCAACCTCAAAACCAAATGCATACCACACAACCACATAAAGCATATGCCCATAAAACAAAATACATATTCAAATACAGAAAATAGATATTCCCAAACATAAAATCTAACTCCCAAAATTAACTCCATCAATATCTCTCCCCCTACTAGCCATCAACAAAAGGGGTCAATCCTCCTGGAAATCAGGGTCTTTCGGTGGAGCTGGAACATCAGGAACAATAGAAGAAGGAACCCAAGGCTCAAATGGAGGACTTGTCAGAGAAAGTGGCCATGAGTGACTACTCGAAAGAGGAGCCGGCCAATTGTTCCTGCTGTAGGTGTCATCTACACAGGTCTGCAAGTAGCGGATAGAAGCACAGATGTGATGAAAATCATTATCCACTCGCTACTCTAGCCGCTGAAAGCGAGCGGTCATCTGCAGGTTGTACTCCCGAAGCTGAGTAGAGAGAGCTAGATATAGATCGAAGGAAGCAGAAGAAGCAGAAGAAGATCTAGGAACAACAGCAGGTATGCTAGGTTGGGGCTGAGGAGCAGGAGCACGCTGCCTAACACGCATCCTTTTGAGAAGAGTGTTGTTGATGTCTACTGACGGTTCGATGGACCGTTTAGTGGAAAGGTCAAACTTGAGTTGCTTCAAAAGACGTGTGATGAGCATCCCAAAGGGCAAATGTCTATTTGGGATCAGAAGATGATCGGACGTCATGTAGTCAACGATGAGCTTAGAAATATTGACTATAATGTCTTTCAGAAGATAATAGATCAGAAGAGGAGCAGAACCCCTAGCGTGACTATGCTCTCCTGATTTGGTAGGAGGTTATAGAAAACAATTTTGGCTAAGACTTGGCGGTGAGAGTGTAGTACTTCATATCCTCATTCCTAACCAGAACGGGGTTATCATCGTCATGAAGCAATATTGAGGCGGTGTGGGCAGACTCACCGTTAGGAAAAGCAAAATCATGTAAATCCACATTATAGATGTCCTCCCCCTCACAGGAGAGGTGTAGGACATGTGCAAATTTACCGAGGGAAATGTTAACATCCCTGCCCAAAAACTCTAGACCTGATGTTATTGTTCTGGAAAGACAGGTTAGAGTAGAAATAGTGTACTAGTTCAAGGTATACAGGTTCTTTGATAGTGACGAAATGTTCAAGCGAACTAGTACCCAAAATATTAGCAAGATTAAGGTGCTCAAAATCAACGAGCACCACAGTCCTACTAGAAATAACAATTTTATTGTGGATTATGAAAATCTGTGAGATACATTTTGTGAGATGAAGGGGTTGGAAGATGATTCAGGGGTTTTCTCCTTCTCAGATCTGGATCTCTTAGACATGATGAAGATAATAGACAAGACTATGGCACGAATAATGAAAGATAAACTAGAATAATTTTGAAATTTTAGGAGATTAAAGAAGAAATTGGATATACCTTCAAAATCCCAAAAATTCCTTGAAAATATTGTAGATCTGGAGCCTGAATTTCAACAATTTTTACTAGGGAAATTTTGGAGTGGGAATGATTTGAGAGGGTTGGAATAGATGGGGAAGAGGGAAATTGAAGAGAGGAAGAGGGGAAAGTCGGTTGGAGGAAGAGAGAATGAAAGATTTTGGGAATTAGGGTTTTATAAGAAACTGCGTAAACAGTCCTACCTGACTCCCGGTCGACCGCGCGGTCGACCGCACAAACCGAGAGCAAACTCGATTTCAGTCGGTCGACCGCCCGGTCGACCGACTTCGGCAAAAAATTTTTCTTTTATCCAGGTTAGATCGGTCGATCGCCCGGTCGACCGTCCTATGACATGCTAACTCGGTCGACCGGTCGGTCGACCGTAACAGCCCAAAACTATTAAAAAATTTTATTTTAATTTTGTTTTAATTTTATTTTCTTTTAGAGGATATTAGAGACTAATATATCTTTACACATAAAATATGAAAACAATGTTAAAATTTTAATAGGCATGAAAAACACATAAAATTATTTTTTATATATTTTTTATTTTATTATTAGTAACAACATATTTCTCAATAATTAAGCAATAAATTTAAGATATTGAAGCTGAATACCCCTTTACGGGTTCTGAACTTCTCCTCGACATTTCTCTAGATAAGAGTTGAGGCGTGCAATTGCTATCTTCATTTATTTACTTAATTATGGTAAAAAAATTCATATTTGACAAAAAAAAATATTTATCAACCAAAAAAATATCCGACATATGGACAATCAAAACATGGCTAGTATGAAAATGAAAGCAAACTAAATATACAATCTCAACTATAGGTAAGATACCAAAATATGCAAGTCTACATAATTAAATACTTTATCACAAAAAGAAACTAGCTAATCATATGCATGTATAGATCTAGCTAGAGATAAAATTCTTAAGTGGAGAAATTACCAAACACGGGCAATCTCCAAAATAGGTGTCTCTTTGATAGTGATGCAAGTGACGATTTGTTCGTTAAGTTTTGATGCATCCACCACCCGGGCACCATCTCCCCCTAAGTCTTGGAGGAGGATGACACATCTGTATCAATCAAATTTGGTGTGTTCTTTGGTACCTAAATCTTTTTGGGTCCTATGGGGTTAGTACTTTCTCGAACCCAAACATTCTATATCATATTTAATTTTTGCATAACAAAATTTTACTAAATGACCTTTGCGGTCACAATGTGCACAAGTATATACATTTTCATACATAAATGCATGCTTGTGTTGATATGTGTGTGCATGCTTTTCATGATGTGTGTTTGATGCATGAGAAGTGTGTTTCCTTTGGATTTTTCCCTTTGGAAACATAGGTGCAAATTTATTCGTGTCAAAAATACACTGTTTTAAAGTAGTATCTAAAACCTCAATGCGTTTTTAAAAATCCAAAAATTCATTTTTATTACAAGTGATACTTAGGCTTTTACCCTTATAAGTAGTTTTATATTTTTCAAAAACTATTTTCATTTTCTCAAAAGATTTTGACAAATCATTTTTCTCATTTAAAACAATCTCAAATTTGTTCTTTAATAAATCATTTTCCTTTTTTAACTTTTTATTTTGAGCAAGAAATTTTCATATCTATTTTGAAGTTCCTCAAAAAAATTGTGCCAATTCATCCATAGTTAGATCATCATCTTCTAATAAGTTTTCAGGATTTACCTTTGAAGCTTCATCCCCGTGTGCCATGAAGCACATGTGTGTGTGTATCAATTTCTTCTTCGAATTCCGTCTTCGAGTCATCCCATGTTGCCACCATTACCTTCTTTTTCTTTTGGACGTTCTTGGAGGTCGTGGCTTGTAGTGAGGAACAATCCGCTATTAGATGTCCTCCTTTTTGCAATGAAAGAAAGGACCCGTTTCTCCTCCTTCTTTTCAAGTCTTCCTTGAGGTTTTCCTCTTTGGAAGTTGCTTTATCTTCCCTTTTTATAAAACATCTTGCCCAATTTTCTGATGAGCATGGCAAAATCCTCATCCTTGCCTCCGACGATTCATCATCATTATAGGAGGAAGGAGTCGCCTTGAAAGCTATTGCTTTCTTCTTTGGAGCCTCCCTTTCTTCTTTCACTTTTATTTCCATCTCATGGGTTTTGAGATTACCGATGAAGCTGGAGAAGTCCATCTCCTCCCTATCGTTGAGCTCTTTGAGGGTAGTTGTCTTGACTTCCCATATTTAGGAAGAGCTCTAATGACCTTTCAGATCTTTTCGTCATTATCAATCTTGTCACCTAAAGAAGATAAACCATTAGTGATTTTGGTGAACCGAGTGAGCATATCATCAATGGATTCATTCTCAAACATATAAAAATTCTCATATTGAGAGCGGAGCAGTCAATTTTGGATCTTTTGGCTTGAGACGTTCCCTCATGAGTAATTATGAGATCATTCCAAATTTCAAAAACAGATTTACAATTTATTACACGTGAAAAATCATCATTAAGTGCTTGTGTAAGTGCATATTGGGCTTTGGCATTTACTTCATAGTCCTTGGCGGTTGCTTCGGACCATGCATCCTCATCACCGTGAGATTCTACAAATTCCTTGGTTATTGCTTTAGCAACTCTAACTCCTAGGGATTTGAGAAATAGGTTCATCTTGACCTTCCAAATGGGAAAGTTTAAGCCATCAAACTTGGGTGGGGACTTGATACTAGAGAAGTCATGTGATGTCATGAAAATAAGTTAGTGCACAAACAAATAATAGATGCAACAAATAATATAGCCAAATAAAGATGATCTCCCTAAGGTGGTTAAACAAAAAACTAGGGTTAGGCTCTGATACCAATTGAAAATCACCTAGAGGGGGTGAATAGGTGATGGCTATACTTAATGACTAATAATATAGAATTAAAATAACTTGCTAGCAATCTAGTAAATATCAAATGCAGTTAAATAAAACTTGCAAGAAAGTAAGCAATATAAGTGCAAGTAAAGAGAGCGAGTAAAGTTTAGAGAGATAGTGGGCAATCGCAAACACAAGGATATATTTCGAGGTTCGAGCCACTGCTCTATGTCCCCGCCTTCAACACTATAAAGGATTTCCACTATGACCGACCCACTACTAGATCGTCAATCAGTTACAAGTTCTCACTAGAACTCTTCGAACACACTTGTCCTCTCTCACGGTGTCGCAACACCAACGTGGAGCTCACTAGCTCGCTCAAGGCCGCAACCTCTACAACTTCTCAATCGAAGAAAACTGGTGATCACACTTGACTACAAAGATAGCTCACAAGCACAATCCTACAACCAAGATGAGGAAGTGAAACACTTGGAATTGTGTAGTGCAAATAGCAAGTTGAGAAGTAGAGGAAAGGCTCAAGCTAAAACACCAAAACTTTAGAAATAGTTGGCTCAAGAGAAAATCTTTTGCAAAGAGGCTAAACTATGAAAAACTTTGATGTAAGGCTTAGAATCTTATTATTATGAAGTTGTTTCATAGTCCCACTATTTATAGGGGATGAAAATCAGGGTAGAAAACACATAGATCCGTTGGGACAAGGCCCAGGAAAGACAAATCTGAAACTAGCCGTGGGAGCCAAGTCAGCAGAAAATTCTGCTTCTAGTCTACCGCCAACGGTCAGATTTTCGACCATTGGGAAAAGCAGTCAACCAGACGGTCGACCGTGGTTCCCAAACAGAGAGTGAAACTTTCACTCTCTGTCGGTCGATCGTCCAGGTGACCGACAGAGCAGTTTTGCTCTGCCAGCACTGTTCTTGCAGACAGTCGACCGGGCCCGTCGACCGAAGTGCATTTGTACTTTGGTGCATGTCGATCGACCGCCCAGGTGACCGACAGAGCAGTTTTGCTCTGCCAACGGTCGACCCTCGGTCGACCGGTTGAGGGCCAAAAATTAATTCTGTATAACTTTTTGAAACCAATATTTTCCAATAAATTTTCTTTTGATAAGTAAATACAAAATAGAGTTCTAGGGATTTGAAGAACTAGAGTGTGATCATGAATCAACACCAAATAAATTAGAACTATATTTTGACAAAAATTCTTTTCTGAAACAAAAACCAGTTTTTCCAAACTTGTTTTTCCGAAACTTGGTTTTCTAAAACTTTGTTTTTTCTGAAATGGTAAGAAACATAGTAGTAAATTTTTGTTTGAAAATACAAAGAATATGAAATGTCTTTGTGTGTGACAATCCCAGAAGCTATCTACCTCTATCATCTTGGTTTTAACAAATGACTATAAATCCTACCTAAAATAGAAAAAGGTAAAAATACAAATCTTGGAATAATCTTCTGAATATTGCTTGATCCTTGAGCTCTTCTAATATGTTAGGCTCTGGAATTTAAATCTTCTTGGCTTCCAAACGTGTGAGTCTTGTGATGGAGCCAAAATGCAACCTGAAACTTAATTAAACAATTTTGTTACTACATAACTGCATATGGTTTGTTATCATCAAAACTAGGGCTAATGGCCTTTGGGCCAACAAATCTAAGGCAAAACAAATGTGGAATTAAATTATTTATGCAAACTAACACTATTATGCTAAGTACACCAAGTATAACCAAAGAGTGTAGCCGAATTCCCGGTGAAAGGCTCTGAACTATCTCCTCAAAATTCCTCTAAATTAAGTTGTGATTCCACTATGGCTCTCTTGGTTAAATACAAGTGTGAGCAAACAATCCCAAGCATATATCAATTTAGCACAAATATATCAAGCATATAAAGAGATAAATAATATAAGCATGCAAGATATATAAACACAAGTGAGAGAGAGAGATGAGCAATGACAAATAGAGAGATTTGTTTCGAGATTCGAGCACACTTGCTTTATTTCCCGCCTTCAACACTATGAAGGATTTTCACTAAACGATCCCGCAAGATTACCCGGTGCCGCAACACCTGCAACGAGTTCACATTCAAACTCTTAGACTCACAAGTACCTCACTTGTTCCCGCAAGAACAACACACGCAAGCACACTAGCTTGCCGAGGCCGCACCTCTACACCAAGCTTCCATAAGAACTCGTCATAACACGAACCCGCAAGTTCGCCTCCTTAAATACAAAGATGAACAATTGGTCATCTCTACACTTTGATCACCAAAAAATAACTCTCACAACAAGTATCCTAGAGGATGAGTTTAGCAATGCAAATTTCAAGTTTGTGTGAGAAAAAATAAGATAGAGTTGTGGTGAAAAACTCAAAAAATCTCTTTTGAACTCATAAAAACTCTCCTTTTGATATGGAAGTGTTAGCCCAGAAACATGTAGAGAAAATCCTAAAGGGATGAGAAAAACTGGCTCTAAACTTCTCCAAAATCTCTGTTGAAAACTGGCAAGAGAACCCCATTTTATAGGGATCAAAAATATAGCCATAGGGGTCCAGAACAGGCCCAGAATGATCTGTCGGTCGACCGACCGCCCGATCAACCAGCCAATGGTCATATTTCTAACCGTTAGGGCTATCTGTCGACTGGCCAGTCAATCGGCCCAAGGCAATGTCTCTCGGTCGATCGCACCAGAACCAGAGAGTGAACTCTCTGGTCGGTCGACCAGTCGGTCGACCAGGGCCAGACCAGAGAGCAAGCTCTGAGGATTGGTCGAACGTACGGTAGACCGGCCCAATGGTCAGAGCGTTGTGCATGTCTTATGCACATCGGTCGACCAACCGATTGACCAAGATTTGGTCCGATCGACCGGTCAGTCGATTGCCAGTGATCTCACGCTGGGTTTTAGGGTTTTGAAACTTGGTTTTTAAATACTCATAAAATCTCATAAAACTCTATAAAATCTACAAAAATAAGTTCATTGAAATACTTTGAAATTCAAATATGTGTGATAAAAATAAACACATATTACAAACAAGTTGAACTATTTTTGCGATATAGACATTCAGCCTTAAACTGGAAACCCGTATTTTTCAAAATCAACTTTGAAATGAAAAACAAATTTTTTCAAAACTTGTCCAAATACAAAAATAAGATATTAAAACACTTTTGAAGCATAGTGTGTATGGATATAATCCAATACATATATAGGATGAAATATCTATGTTTTTTTAATAAGCTCTAAACAAATTTTGATAAATACAAAACTCAAACACATGATATGAAAACATCAAATAAGTTTTTCTAAACATTTGAACCAACAATATGTATGGATGAAATTCAAAATACATAAAAACATGTAAACTTATTTTGAGAAACTATATTCATAAAACATAAAGATATCTACTTTGAAAATCAAAATCAAAATGGTATTTTCTAAAATCAAAACTATTCTTATGAAAACACATATAAATTCTGTGTGTGAGTGTATGAGCTTGAACATTTCATAACTAATCTATCCTTTATATTTTATCTAAAAATAAAATCTTAACACTTACAAATATGACATAAGTCTTGAAAATCTTCTCTTGAAAAACTTCTTCTCCATCTTGACTTGGTCCAAACTTGATTCATGAGTTAGACTCCTTTTGAGTACTTGATGTAATCTTGAAGCGCGAGCTCTTGAATCAGCACGTGCTAACTTTAAAACTTGACTTCGAACCTTTTGTTGAAGCTAAACACCGACTAAGATCTTGATCAAATGTCTGAAACAAAATAAGCACAAAATTATTAGTAATATAACTACATGAGTTAATCATCATCAAACTAAAGTGATGGGCCTTTGAGCCAACAAAGACATCGATAGAAATATGGTGAAAGTTCCCATTAGGAAACAACAATTTTGCCTAACCCTGGTTGAGCATGCATATGTTGTCAGTGAAGATTTTGTGTGAATCCTTGAAGACGACGTACCTAGGGCTAGGGTGAGCTAAAGGGGGATAATGTAAAAGTGAGTGAATGCGTGTAAAGTCAATCAAATATTTATATTCAGGGAGACAAGCCATTTATATTCAAATGGTGTTGGTCTATAGGACCGTGAATGGATTTGCCTCTGGCCTCTAGGCACGCTGGAACCTCATGAGTTCATCGGGGTGGTGCACGGTCCGCCAAAATCGTCATGGTTAGGTGCTATTGGTAGAACATGGTAAGCCAGTCTTTTCCATGTGGAAGTGTTGCAGGCATATAGAGATGTAGCTAGAAGAAGTCTCAAAAAGCGAAGGACGATTGTAGGTCATGTTATCTGCATTGAAAAGGTGGTTGCTTTCTTCTAGATCAAAGCAATTGGGTAGCCAAATTTGTTAATTGAATCAGCGCCCTAAAATGTCAAATGAAAATGGGTGGTTGGGTTCTCTTTCTACACCCCTCTTTATATGATAAGCCCGGACCCCTTCACTAGGTACCTCCCTTATGATTAGGAGCAGGATCTACCTGACGAATGACCAATGGTGTTACAGAAGGCACAGACTCCGCGAGCATCCCGCACACTCAGATAAAAAAACTCCTCAACCATGACAAGAAAAAAAAAAAAGTATGATGCTTTGTGTTTGACTCTATTGGTCATAGCTCCTTGATGTTGCGGTTGATGCTCATTTGCATGTGCATGAACCAGCCTCATATGGGAATCAAGGAAAGGATGCCTCTCAGAGCATCCGAGAATGATTCGAGCTATATGAGGGAAAATCCAACGTTTTTTTTTTTGTGGGGTGGGAGTGAGGATTTGGGGGAGTGAGCCCGACAAGATCCCCTCACTGATGTTGGCCCAAGCCTTGAGTGAAAATGAAGTGACGGGCTGACCCAACCTCACCTGGGTATGCTGGGATTCAAGAAGAGCAGCACCTTACAATGTTCATGACCAATCGAATCCTGATGTACCAGTAGGTACAATAGGAGATATCTATGATTGTTACAATATCTGTATTGAAGAGATGCGATCAATTGTTCAGATCATTGTGTAATGTCCTAATCAAATATCGGGGGCATGATCAAAGTCGATGATCATAAGCTATATCCTTTATCATGATGTCAAATGAAACTATCCATGGAATCGTGCACCGTGTGAAACATAGATGATCACCGTTCTTAATAGAGACTCAGATCACCACCGTTCTTAACAGAGACTCAATTTAAGCTCCGTCTCGGAACCGTCATGGGGTTAGGAGTAAAAGCATTCTGAGATTGGCTCATCTCGTTGGGCGTTGAGAAATATTGGGAACCCCAATATCTTTCTTCAAAGAGCATCTTTTCCCATCCCTCCGCCCCAGCATAGCGCTTCGCTTCTGGTTCTTTGAAAGAATCAACTGACTTATTCCTTCTTTATTAATCTGGGGTAAAAGGAACCGTTTACCAATTGGAAAGCTAGACATCATGGTTGTGGCTTGATGAGGAGACCTCAGCTGACACGCCAGAGTTGCCTGGTGGCACGATAAGGTGGTGTCTTACCACACTGTCAGCGCATGTGCAATAGCGTTTTTAGTGGTGTTTCAAGATTCGAATGTACTGTGTCCAAGATCAGAACGAGCTTGCCGGCGGATAACTGTCGTCCCATTCATCAAGTGAGCTAGAGCACAACCATCTTATCCACTGAAAACGCGTCAGGTGGTAGCTTTGGGTCGAAGCACTAAAAGAAAAAGGATCGAGAAATGATGCAACCTAGGAACTACGAAAACCTAGGAAGGAGAAAGACGACGTACAAGATACGTGATCCTCGTTGTAGGCTGGAAGAAAATCCAGCCGAGAGGACAGCCTTTAGAGACAATAGGTTGGAAAACCAAGAGAACACTTATCTTTTTCCTGTAGAGTAGCACAAAAAGAAGGATTTGCATTGTTGATCGCATAAGAAACCACTAACACCATCCTCGTTAGGGCTCCGCGCACTGGGAAAAGGCTTCCACGAAGGGAAATCGACCACTAGTTACGAAGTGAACATAACATGTAGAGAGGTCCTTCACAGTCACATGCGTTGCAATTTCCCCCTCTCTGTAGAGTACCCCTCTTCCCAATGTTTTGGGGTGAGAAATGGTTTAATGAACTGTTCCGTTCGCCATGATCGGCCCCATTCACTTGCAATTCATAGAGGCTGTAAAGTTCACAATGCCCGACAACTATCAAAAGGAAGTAGGGCTAAAACATGATAGTGCCCACCTCTGAGCTGAGAGTGCCCGCCTTTTCTGTTAAGTAGTCCTCTTTTTTCAGAACGTACTCTGGAAAACTGTGACCGTGTGTATTTAAATAGCTTCGATGATGTCATTTTGAAAAGTCCCCTTCAACTGTCGTTTCACCTCCCAAAAAGCTAACGTTGGTTTGACGAGCGCACATGAGAAAGTGGGAGTAATAAACCAATAATCTCTTTCTTGTTCTTCTACTCCTGGGGCAAAGATAAGCGCTTTCGCTATTGAGAAAGCAAATAGTCAGCTTGAGGGTTTGATGATGTCAACCATGCGTCAGTGAAGTGTCATTCTCACAGCGAGGCGCTTCGAATTAGCAAGGCATTGTAGTAGTGTCAAAACCTATGTACTATAATGTTGAACAAAGGACGCTTGGCCATATCTATACAAGTTGTCAATCAAGTTCTAACAAATGGATTCTTGATTGGTAATGGCTCAATCTATAGATAGAAAGCCTTATGATGGGAACAATCACGTCAGGTTTGGAGAGAGATGGGACCGATTATAGTTTAGAGAGAGCATATGGCTAGCTTTTTCTTTCCATAGCCGGCCAATGACCACGAATCATCGATCTACTCTACCTTAGTTCACCATTTCGAACCTTATCAAAAAGTTTTTCCTTACCGGCTCCTTCTACCTATACTACAGTTGAAGCATGTAAAGGAGAATTTGGTGTCTTTCTTGTCAGTAATGGAAGCAATCGTCCCTACCGTCATAAAATAAAAGACTCTGACTTTGCCCATTCACAAGGATTTGATTCCATGTCCAAACATAACATGCTAGCAGACGCAATCATCATCATAGGTACTCAAGATATTGTGTCTAGAGGGTAAATAGAGAGGACTATGTCTTGATCGATCAGAACCGCATCTATCGCAAGCAAAAACACCCTGAAAGTTACGCAAGGAAATACCGGATTTGCAAAGCTCATTTACTCTGTTATTTAGACAACCTATTGACTCCACGTTGTTTTTGGTTCGATCAACTATCCCTTTTCAAAGCGGATAGTTCACATTGCTCATTCGCGAAAAAATCCGGGAAAAGCCTACTCATCATGATGTTTTGTCTCCATTTTCATTACGAAAATGTATCACATCAGGATCCGTTACTCAAATCGAATAATGCCAATATTAAGGAAGTTCTTGAATCGTGTGAAATAAGATTAATACCAAAAGGAGCCTCTGGCTTCAGAATCAAATTTAAAAATTGGCTATGGAGATTCCGCACGGTCAGAGATTCATGAAGAACGCATATGCAGAGGGACAGACATTTTGCATGCTAGAAAAGAGTCAGCTCATTCTACAGCAACATAGGTTAAAAGCAAAGGAAGAGAGTTCTCCAAAGGACACTGACCTGAGCAGAAACCTTGAAGAACAAACATTGGTTCCAGAAATGGCCACCAAGAGAGAACTGATCCAAAGAGGGAAAATCGTGTTCCACTGCTTCCGGCATCGTCAGTCTCCTAGAAGGCAAGAATGCAATCGTAAGTCCACTACCAGAGATCCACACTGGCTAGAGTCAGTAGTAATAATACAGGACAGCAGTGTTTTCTGCTTCTCACGTTCAATGAGATATCTTAATGCACAGGCACCCACAATCAGCAAGTGTCATTTCACAGAACTAAATGTATTTAAGATGAGACTGTAATTACATAAAACTCTCTTGAGTGAGAAACTAACATCTAGAGATGGAGCATAAGCACAAAAGCTATGACAAGTCCTCCAGAAGATGTTAATTTAGTACCCTCAATTAGGCACATTTTGGATAGTGTGCATACAAGCTCGAAATAGTACACATTCGTCATGCCTTCCACTTTTTATTTCATTGAGTGCACAAGTCCAAAAACATGCAACAAATACACATCTGTTTGTAGGATGAACTTAAACAAAAACAGCACAAGCAGAACTGCTGCTTAGACAAGGAGAAAGGCCGTATGTTTTGGGACCAAGGGGACAATTTCATTTGAAGAATCTCTGCTACTATACAGTGTAACCTCCTCCGAACAACAGGACCTTATTCATAGGTCGAAACACACCTGGTGTCTGTTTGAAAAATTATTCAAGTAAGATATGCTCTGCTTCCCTTTTCTATCTCCTTTGGAAGTTGAGGAATTTGATGGCCAGGGCAAAAATCACAGCAAACAATACACAGAAACCAGCCACCATGATTCCTACAACCCCCAAGAATTCATGCTTGAACCCGAAGTGGTCTTCTAGAAATTCTTTTATGCTCTTCGAGTTGACACCGTCTGCAAGAGCCATGGGCTTATCAATGTCCCCAAATTGGGAAGTAAGTAGGCCATATAGACTCCAAGATACAGGATTGGCCCAGTAGTACCATCTCCACCATCCAGGTATTCTCTGCGTAGTAAGTTAAGCAAATTTTGTCAATCAATCTCCATGCAAGAAGGATCCAAGCTCCAAAATAGGTGGGCGCGTACACACGCGCGCGCGCACATATATATATATATATATATATATATATATATATATATATATATATATATATATGAGAGAAATGTAAATCAGCTGACACAGGGGGCAAATTCGTCCTATGTCGCACTCAAAAATCATATTTTCCGAATGAATTTTCAAGATACGACCGTACATTATCATCTTCATATTCTAAGATATACACATATAAAAAATCAAGTGATTTGAAGTTCGTTTACTCATTGATCTAAACGTTCTATTTGTTCTATTGTTAAAAAACGTTATGTTGAACCCAAAAAAAATGTAGTAAACAAACTTCAATCACTTGATTTTTTATATGTATATATCACAGAATATGAAGATGATAATGTGCGGTCGGATCTTGAAAATTCATTCGGAAAATATGATTTTTGAGTGCGACATAGGAGGAGTTGCCTCCTGTGTCAGCTGATTTACATTTCTATGTGTGTGTGTGTGTGTGTGTGTGTGTGTGTATAATATATATATATATATATATAGAGAGAGAGAGAGATGGTTGTGTGTGTTGATCACTGATCAGTAAATTACTAAATTATGTAGTGTCTAAATTATTTACAAACTTGTGCAGAGCATCAGGCTTTTTCCAGGGAAAAAGAACAATGGAGTTTGATAATAATAAAAAAGAGCCATATGCTTCGCAACCCTCAAGGTTGCATGAATACAGACATAGGTATCACATACGATATGATACAGATATGTGGATATGCAAAATTTGAAAAAACCACCAATACGGATACGTCATGGACACGGCAACTAAGTTTATATATATACATATATATATATATATATATATATATATATACACACACACACACATATATATATATATATATGAAAATTTTCAAATGAGAAACTTTCTCAAAATAAGGTTCGTGAGAAAACCATATAAGAGAGATTTAGGGATGATCCGAACCGTTCATGTTGATCTACATACTCTAATTAGACTACTAATAAAAAATCACGCGATTCTAAATCTTTTTACCCATGCATCAAGTGACATGTTTATTCTACGGCGAATAAACGTATGTTTTGTAACCACTTGTTGCATGGGTAAAAAGACTTAAACTCACGTGATTTTTTATTGGTAGCCTAAATAAAGTATATAGATCAAGATGAACGGTTCGGATCATCCACTTGATCGCCCCTATATGGTTTTCTCACGGTCTTCGTGTGAGAAAGTTTCTCACACGAAGACCTCTATATATATATATATATATATATATATATATATATATATATATATAGAGAGAGAGAGAGAGAGAGACTTGTATCCTTTCAAAAGGATTTGATCTCGGATCCTTCCCACTCAAATTCAACCTTCCACATTCGAATACAAGATCCCTCCGTTGAAGTTGATCTATACTATTTCAAGTATCTATAAACAAAAAATCAAGTGTTTTAAATACTTTTTGCCCATCCATCAAGTAGGGGAAAAACTGACGGCCTAAATAGTGAGTTGGTTAGTTTAACGGTGTAGAACTTTTGAAATCTAACAAAAATTAGTTTATAGGGTTTTTAAATGTTTAGATCATAATGAAATGGCCGGATCGAGAATTTGTATGTCTAAAGACATAGATCTAACCAACTCACTACTTTCGGCCGTCCATTTTGCGTCGCTTGATGGATGGGCAAAAGTATTTAAAACACTTGATTTTTGATTTATAGATACTTGAAATAGTATAGATCAATTTCAACGGAGTGGATCTTGTATTCGAATGTTGGAGGGTTGATTTTGAGTGGGAAGGATCCGGGATCAAATCCTTTTGAAAGGATACAAGTCTATATATAATATATATATATATATATATATATATATATATATATATATATATATATATATAATTTAATCATAAAAAATGTGTTGGAGAACTTTTGAGATAAGTTAAAAAGGAGAGCTACATGGAATTAGTTTGTTGTGGAGTTAAAATCATTTCTAGAGAAATTTATAAAGTATCTGATTAACATCTTATTGTTGTTTTAAAATAGATACATGTTAAATGTCATATAGAAGTATCCAACAAGAACCTACAAGTATCTAATGAGAATCATACTAACAAACTCTAAGGAATCAGTCTTAGAAATTAAGGATTTCATTGGAGAAAGATGATTGACTCCTAACTGATCGAGTATCCGACAATACTTAACTGGGGCATCTGTAGTGAATAGATCACAATAGTAATCCTTTGTACTAGCCTCAGCAAAGTCCGCCTTAGATAACTCATCATTAGAGGGATCAAGAGCGTATAAATAGTGTGCTCCATTCATAATACAGGACTAAACAAAATTGAAAGAGCTCATTTGCATACTTTTCAATGTAAGTTTGAATTACAAGAAACACTCATAACTCTTCTTTGAAGCTAAGAAATCACACTGAATCACTTTCACGGTCAAGGTTTCCCTGCCAACAATCTTTTACGATACATTAGGAACAATCTTCCAGATTGGTTCCCAAAATAACCCTTGATGGTTCTCTCTTGGTAAGCTCTCTGACAATTGGCTTGGCTACGCTACTCTCTTTAACTAGAAGTGATAAGCGAGCAGTGGATGTACATTGTCAAATCCAGTTTCTCCATGTCTTGTTGAATCCATAGAGACTAAGTACTTTCTCCAGAAAGCCCCATTATAGTCTGTCATATGCTTTTAGCATGTCGAGCTTGACCCCAAGGCTACCTGTACCAAGCGTCAAGATTTTTATCTGCCTTAGATTAGCCCGATCCCCGTCGAGGCCCGCACACCATCCTTTCGTCTGAGAATTCTGCTTATGGCTTATACACGCCTGCAGAGTCTTGTTTCCTTATCGGGTACGTATCAGATACGGGTACGTGGACCTATCTAGAAGAATCGGTGCATCATAGGTACTTTCAAGACTGGATATCACCCACCTTCTAACTTATCCCAAAGGTCCATGATTTTCAAATATGACTAACAAGCACCGAGATTCAAAGTACAGAAGATGGTCTTGCACAAGTTTGATCAACCGAAAAGCTTTCAGGTAGAAGAGTAACATCACAGGCTAAGAAGCCCAAGAGAGGAACGAGATAGCGGAACAAATGTGGGAGCAACAGTGGCGTTGAGGGGTTTCCTATTTTTATTTTTTTTATTTTTAATTTTTTTATTATTTTTACTGCAATTGTTACCAGAGCCCTAGGTTCAAAGTATACCCTCTCATACCAATATTTGAACTATATTAACGCCCCAACAACAAAGACAACAAAAGGGCTTTATCCCAAAAAGTTTTGAGTCAGATACATGAATAATTCTCCATTCAGATTTATTAAAGGCCGCCTCCTATGTAAAATAATCAATCACTGTATCTACTTTTGCAGCCTAAGAACATATTTATCTCAGTCTACCCCTGGTCCCAGCTTCCTCTTCAATTGGCTCCTATCATTTCCAAATGAGGCAGTCATTTGACTCCATTGCATATGTCCTACCGTCTTGAGCAATCCATTTCGTCTAGTTCTCAATTGAAGCTATTTAAACAAATCCAATTTCTTATTCTATCTTTTATTGTATTGCTGCTCATCCATCTCAACATTTTCATTTCTTCTCCTGCCTATTTCGTATTCTCAATTTTTTCCACCAACTTTCTCTTAAATTCCCAATATTTGCATATTTCTAATTATTGTGAACAAAAAATCATTTTTTTTTGGTATTTGTATCATATGTGTATTAGT
Organism: Agave tequilana; assembly: GCA_038442645.1. Lineage (NCBI taxonomy): Eukaryota > Viridiplantae > Streptophyta > Magnoliopsida > Asparagales > Asparagaceae > Agave > Agave tequilana. The sequence goes on along the minus strand of JAVJIF010004802.1, from coordinate 210,996 downwards.
GTTTAGTGCAAGTGTTGGACCTCTAGTCTATACTTAAAATTAAAAAAAAAATCATTATTCTTGTGTATTTCTTAGTTTGCAATGTGAGCTACACCCTCCTTCCTTCTCTTAATACTTAACTAAAGTCACATTTCATGTATCTTGTTTTCATCATGTTGATTCTAAATCCAACAAAGTCACATATTTTTAAAGGGAAGGAAAAAAGAATAATTTAAACAAATGAATGACATGATGAATTTGCAAATGGTTGCCTGTCAGTAGATTTTTCTTTCATTTTTGTTCTTTTTGTTTTCTCCTTTCTAATGTGTCTAATAGTCGTTATTCTCATGTTAACCTCTTAAAGTGATTAAAGAAGCTGTTAAAACTAGCAGTAAATCATGTGCCTGTCCAATCATTGCCAATTATAGTTATGTATTCTTGCTATTTGTGTAGAGTTCAATAATTAATAAGACTTCATGGTTAACTTCAGATTCTTTTGTTGGAATTTAGAGTGGAAACATAAGTAATACACACAAAAGTAATAAAACTATAAGGGAAATCTTTTATTATAGAAAAGAGTTTTCTAAAACTTTTCAATGAACAACCATCTGTTATTGTTCCTCGGCGAAGTTGAAAGTGGAAAGGAGGTATTCTATATGTAGCTATCCCTCATTAATAGGTACAATTGTATAATCTACCAGGTTGGCTAGCGGGTCCTATTGTAGAATTAGCAATCCTTGTAATGTGCAAGCTCAGATTGCCTTGCTGAAGATTGATGAGCTCAGAAGCCCATTGTTCCCGCAGAAGCTAACACAGGTTCTTAATTGGATTTTCATCAATGACAAAGTAGTACTTTTAGTGATCTTAAGTTTAAGCGTGGTAATAAATTAGACACCACATCAAAGTGGAACGAATCGACCAAGTTCACTTTGTTAATAGAGTTATAAAGTACCCCAAGCTAAGGGGGTCAGATAGGTAAAAGATCCATTTTACTTCTACGGCACAAAATTATTACACTATGTAGTCATGGATGTGGGGAGAAATCTAAAACCTTATTAGAGTTTTTTAACTCTGTTGGAGTTAGCCAGAGAGAACAATAGTCAATGTGTCGAATGCGAGAGCGTGTCAGAGTTGGATTGTGCAGTGAAAAAGAAAACAGACGTGTGCACATTTTGTACACGTTGACCAGTCGACTTATCCTTCAGTATAGTCGACTAATAGGCTTTACAGAGACCAAACTGTGTTCTGAGAACACAAGTTATTCGACTAATCTGGTCCTCCAAGTCCACTAATCTGGCCCATTAGTCGACTGATCTACTCCATTAGTTCTATTAGACTGGCCACCCTGGCGGTTTCTGTTTTGGATTCTAATTTCGTTTCTGATACAATTTCAAAGTTTATGGTTTCTTTTCATTCGTGGACTCTATGGCTATATATGGGGGTTGTTGTATTCTTATTGGCAACATGAATTGGTTCTTTTGAAAAAAGTTTGATAGTTAGTTTGTTTGAGAAAATTCTACGACAAATTGATAGTTTCTGTACTTTGAATCAGTTTTGATCAATTGAAACTTTGGATTAATTTATAACCTGTGTAACTTTGTTAATTGAATAAGATCTTCTCCCTTCTGCCCCGAGGATGAAGACAAGTTGTCGAACCTTATTAAATCTCGTTTTCTCTCTTTATTTTATGTTCATGCTATAATTGTTTGGAGATTGACTCTGATCTTGTTATTGGCGTATGAGATCCTCCGAAAAGCACAAGTGGTATCAAAGCTTCTGAGGCTTGGCAGGGATCATGTGTCGATCCTAGAGCATTGTGATCTGTCTGGCAGAGATTGTGTGTCGATCTCAGAGCGGCGTGATCTGTTTGTGGGATCGTGTGTTAATCTCAGAACAGCGTTAGTTTTATTTATCGGGATCGGTTTGGGTGCAGTAGATCATTGAGGTAAATGTTCGATCGTTATCTAGTTTGGATCTACTTTTTTGCTGATTTTTCGCATTGTACTTGGTGTTTTCTGGAGGAGATGGCCGGAGTTAATCAGTCCATGGTGAAAATCGTGAACATCCACGAGTCAAGGACTGATAGCCTAAGATCGATGTGGTGAAGTTTGATTGCACGAACTTTGATATATGGAGATGTGATGTGATGGATGCAATAACCGCATCAAATTTGGAAGATGCTCTTCGATTTGACAAGAAACCAGGAGGATCTCAGAGAAGGATTGGGTTAAGATGAATCGATCAGCGTGTAGCGTCATCGGATCTTGTTTGACACAAGATGTGAAGTATCATATGATGAATAAGACTTTTGTAAGGAAGATATGAGAGATCCTAAAAGACAAGTACTTGACGAGAAGCGTTGAGAATCGCTTGTATCTGAAAAGGAGGCTTTATCACTTTCAGTTGAAGAAGGGGATTTCTATTGGTGAGCACATGAACAAATACACGAAGTTTCATTTATCTAACATGGAAGAAGTGATTGAGGATAAAAATAAGGCATTGATTCTATTGAGTTCTCTTCGGGATGAGGAGTACAACCCCTTCGTTCTCATCTTGATCAATGATAAGAAATCACTTAGTTATAATGAAGTATCAGCTACTCCTGTGAATCACGAGTTGAGGAAGGACAATAAAGAGTCTTTCATTAGCACATAAGCAAAGCTATTGGTTGCAAGAAGAATTGATTCCAATCATCGAAAGAATGAGGGAGATATTGGAAAGTCCAAAACTAGTAATCGTCAATTGAGAAAGAATCAATTTGCTTACTGTAAAGAGGAAAGACACTAGAAAGTTGATTGTCCAAAGCTCAAAAATGAGTCAAAATCAGAGGCTAATGTCACAACACCGAATGGTAATGATTCTGACTCATCTGTATTTTCACTTTCTATCAACCTTACTATTTGCTATTCAGAGGAGTCTGAGTGAATTTTGGATACGAGTATTATCTACCACGCTTGTTCCAAAAGAGAGTAATTTGCTAGTTTTGAAAAACTAGACGGAAGCATGGTTCGTTCGGTGACGGTCACACATGCCATATGGAAGATATAGTACAGTTCGCACCAAGTTGTCTAATGGGATGGTGAGAGAGTTGAAGGATGTGGATATGTACCTCAGCTGAAGAAGAATGTGATTTTGATTGGAGCTTTAAAAACACAGGGCCTGAGATAGACTCTTGGAGAAAGAGTTATCAAGATGTTCAGTGGCTCAATGGTCGTTCTGAAGGGTATTCGACGCAATAATTTGTACTACTTGAAAGGTAGTGTAGTTATTAAAAATTTGGCACTTTCAGAACGTTTGGATGGTGATTATACCAGGTTATGACATTTAAGGCTAGGACATATTGTTTTGGATTCTTTGCAAGCATTGGTAACATAAAAATTAATGGAAGGTGCATTAACCTGCAATTTGGAGTTTTGTGAGCATTATGCTCTGGGCAAGGAGACAAAGGTGAAATTTGGCACCGTTATTCACTACACGGAAGATCTTGATTTTATTCACATGGACGTTTGGGGATCGACTAAGACTGCATCATTTAGAGGTCACCGGTACTATCTCTTTTGTTGATGACTTTCCAATGCATTGTTGGGTATAACCCTATGAGACAAAGGTTTGAAGTCTTAAATTTGTTCGTAAAGTGAAAAAGTTAATGGAGAAATACACTGGCAGAAAGATTAAAGTGCTCCAATTTGTTAATGTTAGGGAGTACAAAAGTGAGCATTCCTGTGATTTGGCAAGAACAATTGTATTGATATGCACTTCACATTTCAGAAACAGATTGGGGTGGCTAAAAAGTTGAACCATATCTTACTGAAGAAGGTTTAGTGTTTGTTGTCTAATACAAAATTAGACAGTCATTTTGGGCTAAGGCTTTGGTATATACTAGCCATCTCATGAATAGATTGTTGTCATTGATAGGAGATAAAACTCTGTGAAAAATTTGGTCAGGTGGAGCTGCTCAAAACTATGATTTTTTAAAGATATTTGGTGTCCCGCCTACTTTCGTATCAAAAAAAGTAAATTGGATCCTCGAGTAAAGGAGTTTGCTTTTTTGGTGTAAAGAGAAATTTGAAATGCTACAGATACTATCCACGTTCTCCAGTTGGTTCAGTATCATTTAGGATCTCATTGGATGTGACATGGAGTGAAGATCGTGTAGACGATTTGGATGCTAAATATGTTGAAGAAAAAGTTGATTTGATTGCAGCACGAAGTACCAAGAAGAATTCACAAAAGTGGGTTGTAAAAAAGTGTGGATCTCAAGTTGATGAGCTAGATCAGCTAAAGTTGAAGACCGTTATTATCCAAGACTAGCGAGTTGAAGAGATCTATATGACTCAGCCAGGGTTCGTTGCTGCAGATTTGGCTTCAGTTGATAGTTGAGCTTTTCATAACTCGTCTGAATGAACTACGTGTGGCTTGATCCCTTAGGCAGAGGGTATGTCGGCAGCCTTAATAGTGCAACATCGTTTAGTTGACATGATGATTCATTAATGTTTGACTCAATTTTGAGAAATCTTCACCGAGGTGGAGAATTGAGGGGAGAAATCTAAAACCTTATTAGAGTTTTTTTAGCTTTGTAAGAGTTAGCAAGAGAGAGCAGCAGTTAATGATGTCGAATGCAATAGTGTGTTGAAGTTGGACAGTCGAAGTTGGATTGCGCAGTGGAAAAGGAAACAGTTGTGTGTACATTTTGCGCGTGTTGACCAGTCGACTTATTCTTCAGTATAGTCGACTAATAGGGTTTACAAAGACCAAATTGTGTTCTGAGAACACAGATTAGCCGACTAATCTGGTGCTCCAAGTCAACTAATCTGGCTGATTAGTCAACTAATCTGCTCCATTAGTCAATTATACTGGCCACCCTTGCAGTTTTTATTTTGAATTCTAATTTCATTTCTAATCCAATTTCATAATTTTTGATGTCCTTTCATTTGTGGACTATCTGGCTATATATTGGGGGTGTCGTACCCTTATTGGCAACCTGAATTGGTTCATTTGAAGAGAGTTCTAAGATTAGTTTATTTGAGAGAATTCTATAACAAATTGCACAATTTCTCTATTTTGGATCAGTTGGATCTTTGAATCAATTTGTAACTCTTGTAACTCTATTGATTGAATAGGATCTTCTTCCTTCTACTTCAAGAACACAGGCAAGTTGCCTAACCTTGTTAAATTTTGTTCTCTTCATTTTATGTTCATGCTATAATTGTTTCGTGATTGACTCGGTGTTGGAACTCTGATCTTGATGATTGGCGTGTTAGGATCCTCCGAAAGGTGCAACAATGGAATACAGAAAAATGTGTTGTTTATAACCCATCGTTCCAGTCTCCATTACTTTAAAGCCTTAAAAATCAAAGATACATACACAGTAGGAAAAGAGCACATGCAATATTATAATCCCCTTGATAGGAAGACTTTCAGTAGTGTAATTTCCTACAATGGATTGCAGCTTTGATAAATATCCAGAAAACAGTGCTATTGAAGAAGTAATGCTCCTGTAAAAGGAACTTTTAAGAAGCCGCTTATCAAACAATAAAGCCATCATTCAAGAATCATTATTCAATAGAAGAATTTGTTGAGAGATAAAAAGAGGACTCGAACATACGAAATGCAGAGGCAGGAGAGAAGTGGTGAATATAGTAGAAATTTTTTTTATTGGTTTCTTCCAATAATGAGTCAATTAGGGTCAATTTGTTTATTATCAAAAGTCTGCATATGTGAGCACAACAAGGACATTGAACAATAAACTCTAGAACAAATATAAAGCCAGTATTTTTTGGTTATTACCTTGTATGTAATCATAAATCCACAGAAAAGATTCCATAGGGTATAGAACGGTGCAGAGATGATTGGTGCCACCTTGTGATTAGGCGTGATTGCTGTCGTCATCATGCCAAAGAAGGTGAAGTACAAGAGAGTGAAATACATAAAGTACATATACCATAAGAACTTCGTCATGGTCCACTCAAATGAGCCCATACTGTAAAATATGGTTCCATAGATAACTGTCTGAACGAGAACATAAGGGAATTCAATAGAGACCTGGCCACAGATAAAATTCATCTTTAGCTAATTTCCAAAACTATAAATATAGATTTGCATTCTCAAGTTTCTAAAGTAAGAGCAGACCTGGGCTAATGCAAATGGTAATGCTGAGTACATTCCTGCTGCTCTTTCCCGATAGGAGATAAACCTTTCAATTGACATCACAGGTTGAACAGCCGTAGCATTGGTAATTCCAATAAAGAGGACAGCAGCATACATGGACCCCATAGCATTAAAGACATCCTGCTGAGTGTCCCTATTAAGTTTGCAAAAAATGTGAGTAAGAATTCATAAGAAGAACAAGGAAAATTTTGGTAATCATACCAATTGTTAGGTTTTAAAAAAAAGACGGCTTAACTCTAAATTGGGGTTGCCTCTTATTATATAGATGAGGAATAAATAAAAATACAAAATACCTTTACACACTATACACACTAATATTCCCTATCAAAATGAAGCATAGATAACCAGTCTGCACAACCTGAGAGAGAATATTAAAGTGTGTAAAGGTATTCTTATATTTTTCTAGTAATTCCTCATCTATATAAAGAGAAGTAACCTCAATCTAGGGTTAAACCATCTATTTTCTAAAAACTAATATGGTACCATATTAAAGTCTCTGCCACTATATTAAAACTCCAAAGTTAAGGTGAGGATTGAGAATAATATATATATATATATATATATATATATATATATATATATATATATATATATATATATATATATATATATATATATATATATATATATATATATTCTAACATGCCCTTGCTGGTCGAATGTCTTTTTCATGGGTTGAAATCTAGACTTTTTTCGAAGTGGCATTTTCTTTTTAAAATTCACTTAATAAATGTGCGTCCAGTGAGAATTGAACCTGGATTATTCTTATAGCATATTAGAGTCCATGCCACTCAAAACTCCAAAGTTAAGGTGAGAATTGAGGGTATTATATTTATATTTTAACAACAAAATGTTTAAAATGTTTGTTGAAACAATCTTTATTTAAACGTAACACACTAACGAGAAGGGTTTATATGGATAGAATTCCAACGATAAGGGTTTATATGGATAGCATTCCCTAACAAGAACATTAATTCTGATTTAGTCTCTCACATAATTCAAGTTTGTTGCAAGTTTCCCACATTTGGGAACCACTTATTATAAATTCCTTTAATCTCCTTCTGGTTAATCTACATTCTAAAATCTAAATGCTTTTCCAATGCACACAACCATCTTCAACCTCTTTTCAAATGGCTATTTTCCCAAACCCTTCAAAGAATCCAACTCCAGTGGTACTTTCTTCACATTGCACCCACCCCTTCCCATTAGTTTCACTTCCTGTTATCTTCCCTCCCATTCTCTTCTTCTAAGTTATTCCCTTCAAGGCTTCCACAGACTGACTTCTCTCTTTCTTTTCTTTGAATATAAGATGGGTCCGACATCGTTTGATATAAAGCAAAAGTTCTTCTCATTATGTTTGTTGTTGCATCTCCTTTAACTTGGACCTCCCATCTAACAAATCACATGCCTTACCAAGTAATGCGGGCATCCAGCCATAGCGCATGAATCGAAGAAGACGAAGTCGCAAACTCAAGCTTAATTCGAGCAATTCAAGAATTATGATGTATTTTTCTTTTTATTTTTTGTTCTTATTAGTAGTTATATTTTCTTTTTAATTTTAGTCCAACACCGACTATGACTTGGGAACTTAAAGCTTGTAAGGCCTACAAGTACGGGCCAACTATTTTTAATTTGGATAATGAATAATTTGAATTAAATTATATTTTGTGAGATTTGCTGCTATCTCCAAATTTGATTAGGATTTATTCCTATCTCTTTTAAAAAAAGACTTAATCTACTTCTCCCTCCTCTCTTTACTCTGTCATCATCTCTCTCTGTCTTATCTCTCTGCAAACCAACAGCAACCAAGCAACTCATCCTTTTCTGTTTCTCTCCTTCCTACCAATCCCGCAGACCCTCTTTCTCTCCCATCCACATTGCACCATCACCGCCTCTGGCCCTAGCCGCCTCCGCAAACCTACGTCTCCAGCAGCCCAACTCCCGTTAAGTCGTCGTCCTCTTCCCTTCCCTCTCCTCGATAACCACCGCCACCACCACCATAATCATGCTCCCGTAACCTTCCACTATCTCCTCCTCTCCCCTTAACATCTTCACCCTCACCAGATGCTCTCGCCACTCCCGGCAATTGATCCGCCATCGCCCGCGACCTCGACCTCATTCCTAGGCCTGGCACCATCGACGCAAACTACCACCACCCTCACCATCTTCCTCTCTTCACACTACATCGTCGTCGACGTTTGCAAGCTTCATCCTACAACCTGGCCGCATCTTCGTCCAGACTGCACGTCTCTCTTCGTCGTTCTCAGCCGGTTTCTTCGACCAACAATACAGAAGAGGAAGAAGGACAAGTTCAAATCGGGTCAAGAAACCACCAAACCTGAACCCAGCAAGACCCGTACCACAAGCGAATTATAAAGATTGAGTTTAAGTTCAAAACCCATTCGCTACAGTACAACTTGCATGCTACAATAGCAGGTACAGACAGAAACAGACCCGACAATGCACCCAATTGGTTTTTAGATTGTAATGCACATCTGGAGTCTGATTCAAGAGTTCTTCGAACTGTTATGATTGTGATGACGAACCTCACGCACCGGCATCCTCTTCAGGTCACTGTGATTCTTGTAATTCTCAATAGATACGATTTTTCTTAACACGATCTCATATTTGTGGGTTGATAATTATTCTTTACAATTTTATCGATTATATCTGCTGCCACAAATATTGTGAGAACTGTGAGATTCTATTAACCCTGTGATTGCTAGTCATATATATATATATATATATATATATATATATATATATATATATATATATATATATATATATATATATATATATATATATATATATATATATATATTGATTTTGCAACTTGCCATCATAACTAGCAACGCATCATTTTATTTTAGATTGAGAACGATATAATGGCACTTGCATATTTTGTAAATTTCATCATCTTGCTTTATTAGTTTTAATTATTTTCCTACTCAAGATCGTTTTGTTGGTGAAATGTAGAGAAGTTTTGTTCTATCATTGATTTCTAATTCACACACACTTCACTGTTTCACATTATTTTAGTATCAGAACATGGTTAGAGTAAGTTCTGCATTATGTAGACACTTGTTAAAAAATTTTACTGCTTTCTTGTAATTAAAAAAATCAACTAATTTAATTTAGATTGTTTTATTTCATTTTCATTTAGGTTTTGTATAGTGCATACCCATCTGTAGTGGTCACTCATGTCAGTTGAAAGAGTCTTGAAGTCTCATACCTCCACAATGGATCCCAGCAGATTGCAGTAATGTTTGTCGAGATAAATGCTAAGCTAAAAATCTTTAAAACATTTGACGATGGTTGACCAAAGTAGAAGCCATACGTGAACCATCTGAGTTCCCCACAAGTGATCAAACCCCACCGAGAAACAATCGACATAACAACACCGATAACCCATCGAATCCTGATGCTTAACTCTGAAAAGCATTATGATCAATATTTTCAACTTCGATGGACGTCATGACCCACAACTTTTTATAAATTGAACACTCTAAGTAGATAGGTACTTCACATAGTGTGAACTCACTGAGTCTAAAAGTTAAGTATGCTGCAATGAATTATATAGCACTAGTTAGTATTTGACTAACTTAGAAAACAAGCGTGCAGCCAGGAGTCAATCACCAATTGACATATGAGATAGGATGAAAGAAGAGTTAAAGACAAAGTATATGCCACCATAATTTAGTGTGCGTCTCATGGATAATTGGCATCAATCCACTCAAGGCAACAAATCTTTAAAGGAGTATGTCGAGAAATTCGATGAATTTCTCATTAGATGCAGTACCCTTCATAAGGAAGATGAAGCTTAAATTCTTTCTAGATTCAATGTCGGTCTTAAAGATAACTAACGAACTGAACTGCTAGTTAGAGGAGTCAACGAGTTAGAGGCAACGTATGCGTTAGTCCAAGATCTAAATTCCGCTAGGACCAGTCACACTTTCAAGAGTCAGATTATAGAGCCTTAGTATCTAGACCTTTTCTATATTCCCAATCTAATAGGTCTAGTACCTAACCCCTTCACACAGAGATGACATTAAGGGCAAGAAACTTGAACGGGACAACAGAGACAAGGGACCCGAGTCTTCCAAAGTTAGTTCCACAACCAAATGCTACAAATTTCAAGACCATGGACACCTAGAATCAGTTGCTCTAGTCTCCTCAGAATTACCATTATAGATGTAATACCCACCGAAGCTACTAAATCAGATTTTGATGTGTACATCTTTAAAGGAGAAAATTCTAAAACTGATAAAGAGCCTTCAAGTGATGATGTTGGCTTCAATTGTATTAATCAAATATCATTAACTCACTTGGCTGTTGTTAAATAAGTCTCCTTCCCACCCGCTGAAAAGGATGATTGGAGAAAAAGTATTGCCTTACATGTTCACCAAAATTAAGATAAGAATTGTAAGGTGATTGTGGACAGTGAGAGTTGTATCAATGCAATATCATCAAAAATTACTCGAATATCTTGGGTTAGAGGTGGGTACCACCTCCACCCATTCAAAGTATCATGGATTGACTCCACGGCTCTTGAGGTCAAACAACGATATCTTGCCCCAATAAATTTTAAACAATACAAAGACAAGATCTGGTGTGATGTGTCACTATGAATGTGGGTCAAGTCACATTAGGTAGACCATGATTGTTTGACAAAAATGTCATAATTTACGATCGATCTAACATGTGTCAATTTGAGCATGAGGATAAGCAGATTAAGCTACTACCCTTGAGATTCAAGACTGAACAGCCCAAACAGACATTCACTTTAGTTTTGCTGCCAACTCCATCTTTGAGAGACCCTCACTTATCTCACTCCCAGACACTCATCCCAGAGAATATTGATAAAGTTTTATAGGATGAGTTATCACCACCAAAGCTGGTGGAACTCACAGGTATGTAGACCGCTATAAAAAAGCACCAACTGTTGATTCACAGCTAGATCGAGGTGATTTGCAGTGGACTGATCTAGTACAGCAGGGCAGCATTATTCTGCCTGACTCGACGGAGTCGAGTCTTCTCCCACCCCGAAAGAATGATGCGGGCTTCCAGTCATGGCGCGTGAAACGAAGAAGACGAAGTCGTGAACTCAAGTTTGATTCGAGAAATTCAAGAATTTTCATGTATTTTTCTTTTTCTTTTTGATTTTTATTAGTAGTTATATTTTATTTTTAATTTTAGTATCACATCGATTGCGGTTTGAGAACTCAAAACTTGTAAGGCTTATAAGTGATGCCAAGTATTTTTATTTTGAATAATGAAGAATTTGGTTTAAATTATATTTTGTGAGAATTATTGTTATCTCTAAATTTGATTAGGATTTATTCCTATCTCGTTTTAAAAAAACGCAATCTACTTCTCCCTCTCTTTAATGTGCTGCCATCTCTCCCTGTCTTCTCTTTTTACAAACCAACAGCAACCAAGCAACCCATCCCTCTCTCGTTTCTCTCCTTCCCACCAAGCCCGCAGACCCTCTTCCTCTCCCTCCCTCGTTGTACCATCACCGCCACTGACCCTAGCCACCTCCGTAAGCCCGTGTCACTAGCAGCCCAACTCGCGCAGTGTCGTTATCCTTTTCCCTCTCCTGTGACAACCATCACAATCGTGCTCCCATTACCTTCCACCACCTCTTCCTCTCTCCTCAACATCTTCGCCCTCACCCAGATCCTCTCGCCACTCCCGGTAAGTGATTCACCATTGCTTGGGGCCTCGACCTAGTGCCCAGGCCTAGCACCGCCAGCGCAAACTACCACCATCCTCACCATCATCCTCTCTTCCACTACATCGCCTCCAACCTCTACAAACTCCATCTAGCCACCCTCACTTGTCGTCATTGCCTGGTCGCGTCTTCATCACCGACTGTGCGTCCTTCGTCGTCGTTCTCAGCTGGGTTTGTCGATCAACAATACAGAAGAAGAAGAGGAAGAAGGACAGGCTCAAATCAGATCAAGAAACCACCAAACCCGAACCCAACAAGACTCACACCACAGGAAATTATAAAGATTGAGTTTAAGTTCAAAACTCGTTCGCTACAGTACAACCCACATGCTACAATAACGTGCACAGACAGAAAAGACCTGACAACGCACCCAATTGATTTTTGGGCGTAATTTGCACATCCGGAGTTTGATTCAAGAGTTCTTAGAACCATTACGATTGTGATGACGAGCTCCACACACCGGCATCCTCTATAAGTCAATGAGATTCACGTGATTCTCAATAGCTACCCTTTTTCTTAACACGGTCTCTTATTTGTGGGTTGATAACCATTCTCTACAATTTTATCGATTATATCTGTTGCCACAAATACTGTGAGAACTATGAGATTCTGTTAACCTTGTGATTGCTAGACATATATATTTATTTTGCAACTTGCCATCATAACTATTAGTGCATCATTTTATTTCAGATTTAGAACGGTATAACTGCACCTGCACATTTTGTAAAACTCATCATCTTACTTTATTAGTTTTAACTATTTTTCTACTCAAAATCATTTTGTTGGTTTAACGTAGTGACGTTTTGTTCTACCACTGATTTCTGATTCACATGCACTTCACCATTTCATATCACCAAGTCTCCTTCCACCGACTTTTTCTTACTAACCTTCTTTCTCCACTTTCCTTCCTCCTCTAGCACAGGAAAAATTAGAAGTTGATACAATTTTGAAATTCAAAAACATAAAAGATATATTCTTTTAGGAAAATATAAAAGGAATATTATATGGTCATTTTGCAAATATTATTTGAATTTCATATTATTCCAAAAACTTTTACTTCTGATTCATAAAATTCTGCATTTTGAGAACTCTCCCTTTTACTTATGTATAACTCTAATCTACCACAACATAAAATCTTATCTATTTATAAACCAAGTCCCATGACTTTTTAAATCAAAACCCCATTGTGAAGACTGCTATAAGAGTTAATAACATTCTTATCCCCATCACTTTAAAATAATTTCAATTGAAATTCAGTCCATATGCAATATTAAATATCTTTAACTTAAGATTACTCTTTTCTTCTTCTTCTTCTTCTTCTTCTTCTTCTTCTTCTTCTTTTGGGCAAAAGATTTAAAATGTCCATATGAACAAATATGGATAAAATTGGTTAGATAAAATATTGGAACATTTAAATTCATTTTCATGATTCAGATAAACCCATTCTTCGATAAAAAGTAATAGTCAAATATTCATGTTTTGCAAACTAAATGCAATCTCACTCTTTCTAACAGATTAGTAAACAGTCTTCAATTGACCAGTAATAATTTACATGATGTGTACACCACTTTCCCTCAAAGAAAATGATGTGTACACCGCATGACCTCAGTTTTGATAGTAAAGAAATCGTGACAAAAGTTTCACATCATAAAAGAACTCTGATGTGGCATGGCCATGAGTATACCCCAATGTTATATGGAATTACCTTTTAGAGCCAAATCCCCAGCAGATTGTTCCAAACATTAAAGAAATGATCACGGTGTAGAAGAAACGGACAGCTGTATATTGAGGATTTCTCCAGTATGACAGATTATGCTTCCAAAGACAAGCAAAATATTGGGAGAGATATGATTGAGAGTACTTGGCCAGATAGCTAAGCTCTTTTGCTTCATTGCTAGGTCTGCTTAAATTTATGACCAAGTCTTTATTCTGCCTGTAAAGACTAATAGAGTTAGAAAACTAAAGCTTAAATGGCTTTCACTGTACTTAAGTAACTCCACATACCGGAATAATCTAGAACTACGATAGTATTCTGCAAAGTCCACACCAAGACGAGTCTCCATAGCAGAACATGTAACTTCAAGCATCCATGTAGCTGGATTATAACCATCCTTGATTTTAGGAACTCCAGGAATTGCCTAATCATCCAAAGTAATGTTATTAAGCAAATGGACAGTAGCCATTTCTGCAACAAATAATAAAATAATTTATGGGTCTATGATTAACACAGAGAATCTTACCTCAAAGAACTCAACTAGCTCGCTAGAATTGGGGCCAAGTGGACCAGCATATATAAGTTGTCCTCCACGCTTCATGAACAAAAGCTGAAGAAACACAATAAATAAGAACGAATAATCTACAGCAAGTCTGTCTATTGAATGTGATTCTTAACATGATCACAACTCTCAGAATCATTCAATTCATATATGTAACAAATCACACCAATTAATATTCTTTCAGAGCAGTTAACAGAACAGAACATAAATTGAATGCTGAAAATAAAAGAGCATTATTGAGGGAAACTGGCAGAGAGCAAGTTGGTGGAGGTACTTGACTATGATACAACAGGTCTTAGGTTTCAACGCTTTAGTTCTAATAAAGCCAGAATTTCCCCACCTGGTAATTTTTCTTTTCTTTTTTCTTTTTTTTTCTTTTTTTTATTTTGTGGGGGAGGGGGGTGGGGGTGTGTTCTGTGCTCCACCTTTACCCTAAAAAATAGAGCATTATTGAGGCATAGAAGAGTGGGTGATGGTACAGATAAAAAAGAAATTCTCTAAACAATGCGAATTAATGTTTGAGAAAGAGTGTAAACAGTCTGGTTATGTAAAAGAATATATACATGAGCAAAATACTTATGCAAAAAACATTTCTACTAAATGATTAAGAAGATTTATGCCATATACTAATACACAATAACCTCCAAAGGAAAGATGAAAACCTCATCGAAAGACTCAAAAATGTCTATGCTTGGCTGATGAATAGTGCAAACAATCGTCCTCCCAGTATTTCCAATATTCCTCACAGCTCTCATCACAATGGCTGCTGCTCTCGCATCCAATCCAGAGGTTGGTTCATCCATAAACACAATAGAAGGATTAGCAACAAGCTCAACAGCAATAGTCAATCTTTTTCGTTGTTCTGTGGACAACCCATTAACCCCTGGTAGGCCGACAAGGGCACCACTCAATGATGTGAGCTCCACAAGTTCCATCAGCTCTTCTACAAAAACCTGCATTAGTGTCGGTTATTTAAGGAAAAACAATGCAAAAAATTAAGAACAGATGCACTAGAGTATCAATCTTCGAAGTTTTATTACCTTTCGAGTCTCCCAGTCAACATCAGAACTTAATCGAAGCCATGCAGAGAACAGTAGTGACTCTATAACAGTCAAGCAAGGAGAATGAACATCAGTTTGCTCACAGTATCCTGAGATTCTTGCAAATGTTTCTTGGTTTTTTGGGTAGCCTGAAATAGTTATGCTCCCTTCTATATGTCCTCCAGTCTTCCTACCAGCTAAAACATCCATGAGAGTAGTTTTACCAGCGCCACTGACTCCAACAAGTGCTGTGAGCACTCCAGGCCTGAATGCACCAGTTACATTTACCAACAACTGCAGTCTATCCTCAAGTATGCCTTGCTGCTTCAGTTCCTGCTAGCAATACTGGATAAGGATGAAGACATTTTTAAAAGCTTTTTTCAAAATGGAATCATAAGAGAAATTGCAGCATAGACCTACCACTGGCACGTCCACATAATAATTGATGTCAATAAAGCACATGGAGTGAGGCTGAAAGGGCAACACCATGCCTTTCTGCTGTTTCTCATTTGTTCCTGATCCAGAAGACCACAAGAATATCAGCAAGATCAGAAGAAAGCACGTTATAATTTGCAATTAATTTTTAATGGTTAAATAAAATGCTGAATCAAAAAGCAAACTAGGTAAATGGTACATCCATGGACACCCTCCTTATAGCAACGAGCATAACCGCGGATTAACTATTCAAAACTAACTTTATGCACATATTTAATGGAAAATCTCGATATCATTAAAAGCAGCCAATTTTCTCTAGGTATGGTACTTCTATTCTTGACCATCATTTACATCCTCGGATCTTGGTTGGATCCCGTGTCATGTCAATCAGTTACAGTCACATTTCTCAAGTAGTGCAATCTATGCCTTGCTTGATAATTGACATGGATAGATCTTTAGCATCTATATTAAGCTTATATATTTTTCAGCTCCTTTTCACTGTTTGACCGACTGAGATGGTTTTGATCCTAAGGTGAATATTAGTTGACTTCCAGAGATGAGATACTGAAAGGGGAATCAAGTAAGGATCTAATTGTGAGAGAAAGAAGATCCTCGAACAATGAATTGGGTGAAATATTTTGCTCTCCCACAGGACCAACCCCCCCCCCCCCCCCCCCCCAACACATACACAAAAAAAACCCCACCAAAAAAAAATCACACTAACACTGTAAATCCCCAACTGAGAATGACCTCTCATAGGGTGATGCATCCTTAGATTGCCCTCGCTTGAGCACACTTAATTGTAGAGTTTTTCATGATTCCTCCCTCAAAAATGCTACCTATAATTAATTTTTGAGTTCATGGGAAATATTACCCGATGTATATCCCATGTGGGAATATTCACTGGATATGATGTACTCTACTTTTTAATATATGATGTCCTAGCCACACTAACTCTTCATTAGGCCATGTGAGATTCTAAAGGTAGCCCTGTGGACTCTAGAGGTGACTCCAAGGGATTCAAAAGGTGGCTCACACCACATGCATGTGTAGTTTTTTGTTCTATGTAGCACTTAGTTCCTCATACTTCTAGCTTTGTTAGCTCTGACATCGTTTATGTTGTTCCAAGCGAGAATGAACTTCCAAAGGGTCACCCATCCTGAAATTGCCCTCGCTCGAGCATGCTTGAGTATAGAGATTTTCCATTGTTCCTCAAAAATGCTAGCTACTATTATATACCAGAGCTTTTCCCAGTCTATGTCCCATATGGGACTTTTCACGAAGGTAAGACACAAACACAAAACACCCCCACAAAAAATAAAGAAAGAAAAAGGAAAACTCAAAAAATGGGATAAAGAGAAAAAATGATCATATGTACCTTTATTCTATGACACAGTGTGTCATCCACTTCTATGTATTCCACATTCACTGAACTCAAACAAGATTCTGGAAGTTTTCACCTTCATTCATGCTCTTGCCAGTTTACTAGGTATCAAGTTTTCTATTCCCTTTGCAGTTAAAATGGACTCTCTTTGCATGAGGATTTATTGGAAATAAATATTGCCAAGTCACTACATTTTGATGATTTGCATAAGATACTCATATTACTGAGATTGAAGAATATTTTTGTGGTTTGGAGCGATTGTACATGGGCTGACTTGTCATATGCATGTCTTCCATCTTCCCTGTGTAATCTTCTATCTTTGGCAAGAGCACGTAATCGGCATAACGGCTGCAAAATCATAAGCAATCCAGCTGTTTTTTAGCAGATGTAGGTCAACATTGAGTGAATAATAAACCTTTGCATTCTTCTGCTCTCCATTTACTCTTTCACTTTTCTATATTTTCCAAGAGGAATAGACATACTTCATGCAGAAAAAAGCAGCAGCATCTCTCTACATTGCTACATTATTTTTTACTTTGATAAAGGATTAGTGAAGTCTATTTAGAGTGCCAGCTTGCCCTTTTATTTATAAAGAGGAACAGATCAAGGTGAAGGGAAGATTAAGACTTTAGGAGGTAATTTCTGCAAAGAAGCGGTTGAAACCACTATCCGTCAACCCCCAAAACAAACTTTTTCAAGCTTCAGCCTATATTTTGCAACCCATCTCCTACCCCCTTAGTCTGCAGAAATTCCATAAGGAGTGCTAATCATTCAAGCTCAAGATCGACCATGAATCAACATAAAAGAAGCTATGTCATTCTCGTCTCACAATGTTTTTGTTTCCCACGATTTGTAAATATTAATGATGATTGTATTGCCATTTTTTGTAATTTTTCCTATGTTTCCATGACATGCATCAATCAACACGCATCAACCACGTAAGATTCAGGCAGCACATTTCTACATAGTCGATCCACCTTATATCGTACTCCCCCCACCCCCACTCCCCCACCCCCAACCAAAAAAAAAAAAAAGTCTGTTGATTTCTGTGTACATATGGAAATCAAATCTTTTCTGGTATCACCTGGCAATCAATTTGCCCCATGGTATCTCATCCAGTTCCGTTCAGCCTGTCTAAGGACTTTTTCATACAGATTGAAAGCAAATCTATTATATTTTCCAGTATCACCTGGCAATCAATTTGGACCACGGCATTTATCTAGTTCCACTCCAAGGGAAATTACACTCAACAAATACATATGCTCCACCAAACTATCCCCTTATCTTAAAAAATAATCACTTTCTAATTAGCTTTCGCCACGACTTCTACATTATCATTTGAAAATACCATGCAGTTGGTTAATATTTCTTAGACATTAGCAGGATTTTAGTTATGAATAAATTATTTATGCAGAATCGATTCCAACTAATGATCATTGAAACCCTTAAGTAAGGCCTATTTGGAATTATCTGAAATTATATTTTTAATTAGATAGGATTATCTTTTTACTTGATATATATGATTTGAAATAGGAACCTGCATTACATTTGAATTATGATTCTACACTTTGTCTCTACAAGTAACACCACATGTAATCAAATTTTTAGATTTTTCATGAATGAATATTGAAATATTGAGTTGCATTTTACGGTTGAATTTCTGTACCTCCTCGCTGAATTTGGTCATTTTTCTTTCCCTATTCTCTTCATCCAGTTTGTAATCATTCTAATTCTTCTCTCTACATAAAGAAGTCTTCCTCCTTGAAAATTCAATCTCCATGAATTCTCTACTAAAACAACTATATCAGCAAATGTATGACGCCGAAAGTGCAATTAATGAACCATAATCTTTTAACTTATAACTATAAAAATCTAATAAGACTTTATAATCAACATTTACTAATAATATCAAGTGAAGCTAATTAGATTGACAAGGCGAGGCAATAGCAATTTCTTCTGTGAATTTCCATTTGAAGGACAATCGATTCAATTGTCTGCAAGGACAAAGTTTCCTTAGTTCCGGATACAAAGGGGTTGGATATGGATTTTCATGCAAAATACTCTAAATGAAAGTACATGATTATATAGATTAGACCACTAGGACCCTGCAAACCAAATCTTAAACAGCTACACGTCTAAAAGATTATGATCTTGTGCGATATTCATAATTAAAACCCAGAGTTATGTATTATATGCAATTTGTGTATATCTTACAAGTGCTTTCATGCATAAAGGTGTGTATTATAAATTTAACAAATTTGCACACAAAATCACAACTTTAACATATAGGAGCCTCTGTAGCACGGACACTTCTATCATGGAGCCGTGTCGTGTCCGAAACGTGTCCGACACGCATGTTGGACACACGTATCATGTGTATTTTTAAGAATTTGCCATGTGTCCATGTGTCGTGTCCATTTCAATGTTGTCGTATCCGTGCAACATAGATAGGAGCAAAAGGATATTTTTCGAAGGTACAATATTGCAAGAGTAAATGTATGGCCCTCTCTTTCTAATAGTTACTATGGTTAGGACATTACTATAAGTCCACAAAGGATTGATGTCATGTTGACAGCCCATAGTTGAGCCTATAGCACATCACCATTATAAGGGGAAAAGGTTAATGATGAATGATGATGGTTGATCACATACATGATATGGATTGAAATTTAGAGAGAAGTTCTAAGCATGCAAGGAACAGGTGAAACCTTGTGTGAAGACAAGGCGTCACAAAGCCATTCCTGTGAGATGTGAGCGCGTTTATTGTATATGGAAGCCTTTTTTTTCTTTTTTTGCTAATTATATGGAAACCTTTTGTATATAGAAACTATACACATCATAATCAATATAAATCGAACTCAACCTTCTAAATAGTGGCGAGCCATTCAACCCTAAGTCTCATTCAAGTCCCACATGAACAATGATAAGCGACAATTGTAAGGCATTTAACATGATAAATTATACATGTTTCACACTATTTTTTGTCATTTGCAAATTTAATATTATCTTTTGTGAAAATGTATGGATCACTTAACTCATTTCTCTCCTAAAAAAGGATCACTTAACTCACTATGATAAACTTCAATATGCATGAATATATATAGGTGTATATTAAATCCTTTTACTGGAGAATAAACATAGAACCAGTCAAGGTATTGGGTTCATACTAAATGAAGCAACATTGAGGAAACGGTTCTCCTTATTAGAAAAGAAAATATGGGAATAGCTTCTGACCTATTAATAAATCTGATCGTAGATAAGATCTTAGCTCGACAACAAGAGCATCATCGTTCCTCCTTTCATTCCTCTCCCTGAGCTCTTCTTTGGAAATAACTGCCTGTGGTCTCCCCAGAGCTGTAGGACACAAGAGTGGGTGACAAAAACTAGGCAGTCAAGATTGAGATAAGACTGAAATATAATAATAAATTTATATATGAGGCCTACGATTGAGGTAAGTCAAGAACAAGGTCAATAGAATGTTGAGTAAAACAGTGTAACCAAACAAAGAGCCCACGCCAATCCAGAACCAATATCTTTCAGCAAATAAACCATATCCTTTCAATATTGCCTCACCAAATGGCATGTTTAGCTTTCCAACATTCTGCAAATAAAGAAAATAACAGCACACTAGTAACTTCACACTCATTCTTGAAGTTTGAAAGAACAGAGTATATTAGTTAAATCAAAATTAACCATACTTGAAGTAACAGCAGATCAACTCTTTCAACAAACCAAAAGTCTGATATAGTATCAGCCATGACAAGGAAGGTCTCCCTCGCATAAACTGAATTAAAGGCGTAAAAGATAGCCTTAATGTTTTTTTTGTTGTTAACTTGTCTCTCTTCTTTATATTCATGGTAATTCTATTGCCTTCTTCAGTACTAATGCTATACATGGCTTGCCCATTTGAGGTGGCCAATAGAAAGATGCATTAGATGATCTACCTTTTAGAGTATAAATGATAATGCAGAAACTACAAGAATGTGGAAAGTTAGATATGTCAATTTCAAAGGCACAATTTTTACCAAGCTCAGCTAAAAGAAAGACCAATGTTTTAGGTGAAGTGTCTGTTAATTCAAAGTTTATAAAATCAAGTTCAGATAATGGAGCGGCATATTTATTTTAAAGCTTCACTAGGAAACAAAGTTTCACAATCAAACAATCAACAATTCAGCATGACGCTTCAGCACAAGTCTGGTAACTGACATCATGTTCTGCCCAGAAGAAAAAAAGGAAACTTCTGACACCTGCTCTAAATAATTATAATCGTGATAGAAGAATTGTCCTATCCTATACCATATATACTCTCTAAGATATCCTGAAGAACTGTTCTGAATAAGATAATAAAATTCACAATCAAAATATATTAATCAGATAATAAATTTAATGATACAACGTCTACACAACCTTAATCTGACTTGCCTACTAGTCATGCTTGAAAGAGAAACTAAACAAGATATAGTGTGAGTTTGTAGGACTGGAAGAGTGCTAGAAATTGATAAATCTATTCACCTTGTCCCAAGAATGCCCAAGAACTCATTAACTGAAATAGCATTTTGAGCATACATCAAAGGAGAAATCCAGTATCCCCAAATCCACCAGCTTGGGATGCTATCTGTTTCGAGTAAACATTATAAAATGAAGAAATAACTATAGATAAGAACATGAAGTTAAAGTGTATTAAAGGGCATGTGAGCACCTCTAGAAATGATAAATCCTCCAAGAATCATGACAACCAACATTGCAAAAGATCCAAAGGTGTTCGAAACTATCATATTCCGGCCCAAGGATGCCATCACACGGAAAAGCGCCAAAGACATCTGGTGCAAAAAGAAAGTAAAAGGAACTGTCCCAGGAATCTGCATGCAACACAAAATTATTTATAGAGAAGATTTCAAACTTAAGTATATCTTTTACCAAAACCATAGAAACCTGCTACCTGGTTATATGTGGATCATATCCAACAACATAGTATGTAACCCCCACCCACATTGCAGACTCTATAAATGATGTTGGAATGCTTAGAATCCAAGAAGGAAGTGTGTAAGTCCAGGGTGGATAAAAGTGCAAGTCCCTATGCTTGTAAAGCACTGGAAGCTTTGTCATTAACAATGAAACTTCAGTAAACCCATTGAATAGAATCATGATTAAGGCAAAATATAATGCCCCGATAAAGACTATCCCATCATCTACTGTTTCACGATGCATTGTTGTCCGGAAAACACAGTCATCGTGATAACAGCAACAAGCAAAAGCTGCAATGCAACCAATATGCACATTAGTGCGCTTCGTAAGAACTGAAAGTATATGTCTAAATCAATAAGACATCAAATCATGGAATAACAACTAGTAGATACTTAGCCCATGTGAAGTTATTTAAAACTATGTGTTAATGAAAATGTACAGAGTGGCACAAATTCACAATATGATTTTAGAACTGGCGCAAAGAAAAGCATATCCAGTTTTTATTCAAAAGATAAAATACATCCATTGCCTGAATAAACATATTCAATAGAATAAAAAAAAATGGGATGTGTCCAGCCTCCTTTTGTTAGTCTTGCAAAATTCTTGGTTATCAATCTCAAAGAAATCTTTTTTCTAATTCCTGCTTCATCAACTGCTCCACCCGTCTGAAGCTTCAAGATCAGAATGATGAATCATTTTCCTGACTTCACCTACTATCAGCAGCTCATTACCATTTTTTATATCTAAGACCCTAACCTTTATATTGGCTGTATTTCTACACATCATGATTAATGCCTTGTAATGACTAGATGACGAAAGTGGTGATCTCACAACTTGTTGTTTGATAGCTAGTTAACGTGTTGCCTCATTGTTACATACTACAGAAACAAAATGGGGGGAAAAAAGAAAAAAGAAAAAAAGGAAACCCAGAAACAGAGCAGACCCCAATAAAATTTCCAGCAGGAAGCCAATGCTAACCTCTATATCGAACTGCCAGTATCTGAGTAATATGACTTCAGCAAGAGGAGGTGGATTTTCATTTGATACTACAACTGTCACTAGGTTCCTCCTGCTATCAATACCAATATTCTCTTAGATCTAACAAACCATGTTTCATCAGGAATCTTAAATACATTCTTCTAGTTCAGAGTGAGTTTTAGATATCAGCAAATCCTGCACTGCAGCTCCATGTTGCAATATGAATGATGGCAAAATGCTATATAGTAAATAAAGCTCATATTGGCAAAAAAAATTTACATTTTTGCACTTCATATGTTGTGAATTAAGCATGCTCCTGAATGCAAAGTCTCCTTAAGCCAGTATTTAAGAAAGAACTAGGTGGCTCTAGGCACCCCTGGGCGGCGTCTAGCCCTTAGAGCCCCCTAGACTCCTGCCTAGGCCACCTTGGTGCCCGCACAATCAAAGCAGCTTGAAGGCCAAACCGCACAAGCGAAAGCCTAGACTGCTTTTTACAACAGTGCCTTAAACCCTTTCTCTTCAATTGATTTCGAGTATCCTCCCACAGCATCCATGATCATCAGTACTGGAAAACAAGCACAGACACCTTCTCTCTCATCTTATATTCTTCTCTCATTGAATACAGCACATAACAAGGCATCTACTTTTTGTCTTACGACCTTCTTCCTAGCAATATTTCATGTGTCTAACATGACACACGTATTCACTTGTGTCCAACACTTGTCTCAACTTCCCAACTTTAACTTCCCAAAAGATTATGCATAACTCAGTCAGATATTCCTACTTTGTTAATAATCAGTATTCCAAATCAATGTCATTGCTTTAACTTATTTTTACACCAAAACACAAACTAGTATACATATAAATATGAATATAAATGTGCCGAATATAAATATATTTGCAAATATTTGGCCATGTCGGTGTAGAGACTTTGGAATAGCCGTGTCAGGTGCCCCGTGTCCATATTGTAATATGACATTCTCTTTGCTTCCCATTCATCCACCTACTGTACACATTAAATTTTTAACACTAGCTTTTCTATGATAACATATTTCTATTTTAGCATCACTTTGTTAGTTTTAAAATAAAAAATGAGGATTACCTATTAACATAACACTTGCCTTCTAAGGGTTTGAGCACCATTTTTAACACTTGTTTTTTAAAGCACTGGTATAGATGATGTCTATTTTATACTGTTTAATGGAATCATATTGGTGAGTGCTTCCTAGTTTTTAGAAAGTTCAGAAGGCATAGCCTAAAATGTATCCAAATATCATATCAGAGATACTGCAAATGCCAGATACTAGTTAAATATTAATCTTGATGTTAAATTAACTGGCACTCAGGCAGTCTGGTATACAGGTTACCAAAGTGTTTTACTGTTGAGGTGAAGGTTAAGATAAGCCCTTAATTGGTGTCTTCCCAGATTATATAGAATCTTGGACTACAGCAATTATTCATGAAAACGATTCCATATTTTATCCTCAAATTTGAAATAATCTCATCATGAAAAGAATACTACTCAAGTTCTTAAACATGTCTGTCAACTCTACCTGAATAAATTTGAAGATGTAGACAAATGAATTCCGTTTCATCAATAACAACTGCCAAGCAAAGTTAGCCTTCAAAAGCTCAAACTTTTTAACACCATAACTAGAATATGAAAGAGCTGCAGGGTGATTATGATGTCTGTTGTAGGGAACAGCCAATTCCTCAGACAGTCTCTTACCAACACGATATGTAGCAAAAGCTTCTGCGAGTTTTGTCACGGGTATAATTGGTACGGACGGTCATAGGCATAATATTGTCGCTGATCTTTCTTAGATGTAACCTGGAATGACAATGAGAAGATAAACAGAGTTATAAAGCTTGATATTGTCTTTTATACGCCACAAAGACAATAAATGGATAAATCACCTCTTGCAAGAAGTCTGCCACATTTTTCCTTTCAGGACATCTAAAGCCCATGGCTTCAAAGAAGTCAACAGCAGCAGCATGAGGTCCCTGATAAACAATTTGACCCTCAGATAAGAGAATAATATCATCAAATAACTCAAATGTTTCAGGAGCTGGTTGGAGCAATGATATGATCGTGGTTCCATCAAGCGCATGGGTTGAATGTCTAAGATGTTTAATGATTTGGTAAGTGGTTGCACTGTCAAGCCCAGTAGATATCTCATCCATGAATAACACCCTAGCCGGCCCAACTAGTAATTCACCTGTTAGAGAAAAGAATCTGATGTAAAGTTTTGATAGAGTTAATCTGCAAACAATTACCATCCACTGTGTGCCGATAACAGAAGATGTCATAGGGTAAAAGTTGAAGGGGAAGAAAGAATAAGCATACAGATGTAACAGTTTTTTTTTTTTTACCAGTGGTAAGGCGCTTCTTTTGACCCCCTGAGATCCCTTTAATCATCTCATCTCCCACCGGTGTGTCAGCACAGATGTCCAACCCTAAAATCTTTATGTGAAACTTATGGCTTTAGAGAACTTAACATACATGAGTAGAAATTATTTCTCAGAAGCAAACGTAAGTGAATATCAAAACAACTGAGAACGGCCATTCATGCTAACAAAGCAACAATGAACTCCACAACGAAAAAAATAACACTATAAGTTTTAGTTCACTCAATCAAACTACATTTCAGCACCAATGAAACAGTATTTAGTTAACTTGTAGCATGTTAGATTGCGCAGAGAACAAATGGAAAGATGGAATACTGGAGTGTGAACTCTACATTGGCCCATAAAATCATATGAAGGTTTCACCCTGATAATTTAAATTTTTAGCCATCTGTGATATCAAGATGGTGACCTAATATGATCTGTTTTGACTCCTTAAAATATAAAGATGTTCTATCTACAATATATTACATTGATAGTAGTAGCCCCAACAAAAACCAAACTGATGGAACTAAACAATTAGATTCCACAAATTTATGAACTTTCATTCGACAAAGAAGATGACTTACCACTCACCATATGATAATGAGTGTTCTCTCTTGTATGAAAGAAGATTTTTGTTCTTAAGGATATTTTACCAAAATTTTGATGTTTTTAAACCTAAACAGCTAGCTATTACAGCCAAGGTTGCAACGATACACATACAAGTATCGGATATGACACAATACAGGGATACTCAAAATTTCAAAAAACCACCAAAACAGATACAGTGTGCATACAGCAATTAAACAATTTAGTTATGCGTTGATATGTACATATAATATTTTACAATTTAGTCATACATCAAAAGCTGTAGGGGAAATTTTGAGATAAGTTGAAAGGGGAAAGAAGCATAAAATTAGGGGTTGTGGGTTAAAATCACAGTCCACTAACTTATTTTACTAATATCAAGTTCGTTAAATGGAAGACAAAGATCTAAATTGACCTCAGAAATCTTGGACGAATTTATAAAGTATCTAGTCCACGTCGTATTGTTGTTTTAAATCCAGCATCTGATGGATTCATAGCGACAATCCAACAAGTATCCACAAGCATCGGTATTGGATACATATCCGACAGGGATACATGACTTTTCTTTGAAGAATCGGTGCTTCAGAGATTAAAACAGTACTGCTTACATATCATAAATAGCATGCTAAAATAAAGACTCAAAAAGCATAGTATAGACGCTCAGAGAGCATGAGTCAATATATCACAGTCACTTTCCCTTTTTCTGTAGAAGGATGGAACACCAAATACCATAAAAACAGCCATAAGCCTTGCCCTGGTTATTCAGGCTTATCTTAATGAATTCTTAGATGCCAATCATATCAAAACTACAGTAAGTCATGCTAAACCTTCACTTCCTTTCTCAAACCCTTCACACAAACCCAGCCTGAGCATGGCATCTTCGACTCTACGTAGAATCTGCCCCTTCTGCCTTGAATGATTATCCATCATCTTCTAGGAGCAACACTTGCAGTTTTACCATGCTCATTTCTCATCCTATAGTTCCTACTTATAACCTTACTAATCCACCTGTAAAGCAACAATACTCCAGGGTTTCATTGAGAGGAAATTCATTCCTATATAGATAATAATCAATGACATACCTATGAAGATGAATATGCATATAGTGATGCAATAGTACAATATGATTCAATATAGGCGCTGGTATGGCAATTCGGAAAAAAAAGTTTTTGAGGGTTAATTTAAGACAGGAATGATTGTTGACCCTTGACACACTATCCACTTATAAGGAAAAAAGTAAAGACTAAACCATACAATCATGTACCTTCAATATATACTCCACTACAAGGCATGTTTGCTTGCCCTCTACAGCTAGTGCCTGAAAAAGAAGAAGACAACGGAATATATTTTGGCCAACTCCTGCAACCAAAATAAATACTTTCAGTATTCATAACTAATTACCTTCATAAATATATCAAGATCTTCATCGGGTTTTATTCCAACATCTTTCTCTCTTCTCGCAAGCTCCGTAAGCATATCTAAAGCAAGATTCAGATTTCAGAAAGAAGTTCATGCAGAACCCTGTGCAAACCACAACTTTTCTAAACTTACCAAATTTTATTCCAACACCTTGACAACGTCCTGAAAACTCCAAACTTTCTCTGACTGTCAGCTCTGCAACATGCCAATCTTGTTGACTAACATAAGCTGCTGTTCTCTGTGGAACAAACTCATTTAAACTGTGCCCATTGTAAGTGATCTTCCCTGACATCTGTATCAGACTGAAAGTATGTTACTTTGCAAGACAAAACTGAAACACAAACCATTCAACGCATTGTATAGTATATATTATATAGCAATTGTATTCATTAAAAGATGACAAAGAAGAACAAGAAAAAGTTCTTTCCCAAAAGAAGAAGAGATAGTAAATGACTTGATAACCTCTTAATATCAAGAAAGTTGTAGGGAGTGTATTTATGAAGAGGAGCAGCTACATTACAATGACAATGCACAAATCATGTTACCCCAACATGACCACCAATGAACCCATATGAGATGCATGTGCGCACACAAACAGAGCAATCAGCTAAAAATTATCATTGCCTCGGTTAATTCGATCAAATTTTACTTGCAAATATAAAGGAAAAATGGGCTTTATGGTGATAGGAAGATATGGATTGTAGAAAATTTAACCAAGAACTTCTGACACAGAATTGCATCCACATCAGCAGCGTAATTTTTAAAAAAATCAGCACAAAGTGTAACAACTAATAAAGCATTGAGCGCATACCTTCAAATCAGAAGCAAGGCGTCCGGCAAGAGCCAAAAGCAAAGTTGTCTTTCCTGAGCTTGGAGGACCTAAAAGCAGTGTCATTCTGTAGCAAATGTGATATATAAGTATTGTTTTGAGAGAGTGATATATAATTATTTAATAACTAATCAATCAGACATATAGAAAACCTTTATTTGGTATATCCAACTTTACCTCGAAGGCCGGATAATCCCACTAATGTTATCCAGAATTGATAGTTTTGTCCTTCGGCCCGGGAAGATCCTCAATTGCCTCAAAAAGGACTTGCCAAGACAAAATAAATGCAGATCAGAGAAGTAAGGAACAAGAGGAGAACAAAAATTACTTCAACTCCTTAAATAATAACTTTACATCAAGTATTCATATTCATATATAACTATATATGCACAAGGATCATTATTAATCTAGTTCCATAATAACCATCACTTTTCAAGAATCATGCATTAAGTTAACAAAGAAAACACAGTTGCCGATTAGTAGATACGTCAGTTGCTAATCATATCTCTGCAATGCTAGTTTGTCATCAACTCTGTTAAGTCTCATCTTCCATTTATAAACAGAAAGTTGAATTCTAACTCATGGGTATTGTGTGGGTTATTCAAATTTTAGAGAACATGACATTATCCTACCTCAGTCATATTATAGATGAAATTAGGGATCGTGGGCAACGCTCTACTGCCAACATGAACATATGCATCTACTTTCAGATTCTGAAATCGGACCTCAATCTTGGGAAATTCAAGATGTACTCTGTAAAACCAATGGAAAGAAGACATCAGGGTCACGTTGAAAGAGGAAACAAGCATCCATTATGGCACTGCATGTACAAAAGAAGTAGAACTGCGAAAAAAATAAAATAATAAAAATTTATTCCTCAACAAAACACATCGGAAATGCCAATCAAATGTCTATGAGAGAACAGACAACAATTAGATACTAAGTTTCTACAAGGAGGCACCAAACAGGGTGAAATAATAAAGGATAAGAACAAGATATCACCAAAGACCGATTGAATGAAAAATATGCCAACTTTATTGAGATTAATGTAGGCTAGAAATTCTAATTTTGGGGGAAAATTATGAGTATCATTTCAAGAAAGTTGCACATTTATGCATACACTCTGCACATATGCAAAAAATGCAAATACACAAACATGAAAGGCATCAACAATATACTCCATGATAACAAACTCTAGAAACCAAATGATCTAATAAGAAAAGAACCTTGGAATATTTAGCACTCTACTCTAAACTTTATTAAAAAAAAAACTTTATAAAGAAAACAGCTACAAATCATCCGCGTGCAACCAGCACGAGGACTAGCTCCGATAACAAGCTAAAAAACACATAATAAAATGCAAGTAAATCAGAATCCTACAAAAACACAACTTGTTTTCTTTTCTCCATTCCAAATTGAAGAGAGCTGAAATGATTTCAAGCGTCAGAAACGCTTACAGGTTTCAAGTAAAACCTTTTACTTTAAGTTGAAGAACCAAGGAATAATCTAAAAGTCCCTCCTTTAAAATAAGTCACTCCTCAGTAGCTCAACAATGTCAATGAAAATGCACATTAATCAATTGAACCAGAATTACACAAGAGAGGAAGAACTCACGCGTCGAATCGGCGGCGGATCCGCTGGAAGAACTCCTCAGAGTCGCCAGCATCGCCAAGAAGCCGGTCGAGAACGGCAGTGCGGTCGCCGGAGGTCAGCCCGCAGACATCGACCTCCGTGTAGTCCCCCAACGATCTCCTGAGAAGCCCGCGGTGCACCCGCGAGAAGGTAGGGAGGCGCTCGAGCGCCGCCCATCGGAGCGCCTCGTCGTCATCGTCGCGGATGCTGAGGAAGGAGCTGGAGCGCGAGAACGCGGCCTCCGCCGTCCCCGTCGATTTCCACATCCCAAAATCCTAGACCTAGCCCTAAGTCTAAGTCTCTTAGAGAATTGAGAGAGAGGTGACTGAAGGAGGAGGAGAGGGTTGGGTTTTAAATTGGAGGGAGTCGGTAATTGATGGTTAACATCGCACATTTATTGAGCTTTGTCGTCGCGCTCTCAGTGATGAGTGAGTGAGTGAGTGAGTGAGTGATTTTTTTTTTTTTTTCCTTTTCTTTTTTCCTCCCCCGCTCTCTCTCTCTCTCTCTCTCTCTCTCACATCGCTGTTAGAGAGGGAAGAGACGGTTTGAAACGGTTATGATGTGGGCTGTCTCGCGGATCAGGGTAAGGGACTAATCTGATCATAAGATGACTGATGTGAGTTATTTTGCTTTTTGAGCCCCACCAAATTTAATATTTGCAATATGCGTCTCTGCTATTGGAATGTCAGAAAAAAGTGCGTTCGTGTAACTTCAC
The DNA here is from genome assembly GCA_038442645.1 of Agave tequilana. Classification (NCBI taxonomy): domain Eukaryota; kingdom Viridiplantae; phylum Streptophyta; class Magnoliopsida; order Asparagales; family Asparagaceae; genus Agave; species Agave tequilana. The sequence continues at coordinate 180,463 of JAVJIF010004802.1, read as the reverse complement.
GACCCACGTACTCTTGCTACACATCCAAACTCTCTCTAAAAATTAGCAAAGGGTTTACAGTGCTGAGATTCACTGAAAAAAACAAATACTCGTTTACGTTTAAGATTTTCAAACAACTTCTGAATTTCTACCTGAATTATGTTTTGCCTGCGGACTCATCAATCTCACGAGAGAGAGTGTGAAAGATGAGTTATGTTTTAACTTTTTTTTTTCCCTCTCTCTCTATCTAACCCAATGATCTTCTTTTTTGCTCCAATAAATTAAAGAACCTATCTGGATTTTAGTTTGTAACTTTTTCAAAACACATGTACTTGTAGCTTTTCGGAGCAGGCAAACACTAAAAAGACCGACGTCTAGTTATTTTCTCTCTCTTTTATTACAATAACTCTTGATTTAGTTCTTTCTAGAAACAAGAGAGATTATTGGTTTATCTAAGTTGTGTCAAATCGATTCAGTGAGCCTAGAATATTTGTAATCATTTCAGTAAAAATAAGCCTTTTTTTCTTTCTGAAATGATTAAGACAGAAAACCCAGAAAAAAATTACGTACGTTAGTCTTATCAGAAAGAAACGTTTTTACCGCTCACTTCTCACCCTTGTGGGCTACTTCTATAGAAAGATATATTTACAAGTAGATTCAAAGTGTAGATATAAAACTTTTACGAGTCTAAAATATATATATACACACTAAACTTTTATAATTATAGTGATTGTGATATATAGCCTAAGCCCAAGGGGTAAATAAATAAGAAATTTTTTGTAAGGATATCTATACAAAATAAATATTGTTGTTCAGTTTCTAAACAAAAGAAAAAAGTGGTAAAACTTTTTTAAACCTCAACAATCAGATAACTAAGTAAGAAAAATTCAATATGCTCTTAAAGATTTGTCAACCTAACTCTTCCATCCTTTTTATAAAAAAAGGGATTTCGCTACAGCTCCCTATGTTAATTCGTATTAGAGAAAAAAAACTCAGCTTCATAATTTAAATCGCTACAGTCACCTCCTTTTTAAAACCAACCACGTGTGCCCATGTGTCAAGCGCAGAAGTACTCCTCAGTGACGAAAGATGTAAATGTCCCGCAGTAATTGCTTCAAAAATAGCGGACCGCTTCAGAAATACGGACTGCTGATATATAGAGAATTGCGACCATAATCATAGTCCTCACAAAAAATGCCTTATTTCTGAATCTTTATTAGGACTGCGACCATAATCACAGTCCTAAAGAAATGTCATGTCTCTGAGTCTTTATAGGACTTCGACTATGATCGTTGTCTTCTTTATTAGGATTCCGATAGGACTGTGATCATGATCGCAACCCTCACAAAAATATCACATTTCTGAGTCTTTATAGGACTGCGACTATGATTGCAGATCTTACAAAAATATCTTATTTTTAGTCTTTATTAGGACAGCTGCCATGATCGCAGTCCTCACAAGAACACAATTTCTCAACTTATATTAGGACTGCGACAATGAGTGCATCCCTCGCGAAATGCTCTAATTTTGAATTAATAAAAGGACTACGATCATAATCGCAGTACTTAGAGAGGATTGCGATCATGAGTCGCAGTCCTCATATCTGCATCGCCATCATCAGCAAACTCTCGTTCACCGACATCAAATGATGCTCAATGCTTTTCAGATCTAAAAATCATATCAATCACAAACAAAACAAAAACTCAATGCAAGCACGAACAAACAAAATCTGCAAAAAACGATCTCAAAAAAAAAAATGTTCGGGGGCTTTGCTCCCTAGGACCCCTGGGAGGGGGGCTTCCCACCCTCATCCGCGAATTACTCTGTGTCCGGGTTAGAGTTGAGAAGAGAGAACGTCAGGGGTGATGGGGAAGAGTAAAAGAGGAAATGAAAATATATAAAGAAGTGGTGATTGGTAGGAATCAATTTATACTGACGTAGATGAAGTTGTAGTAAATAAAATGGGGAGTTTTTTTTTCTAATTATGAAAGAAAGTAGATGGTTGTAGCGAATTTTTCCGATAAAAAATGGGTGTGTGACTGTTTGTCAGATAATTTAAAAACCATGGTCCATGATCATAGCAAAAGTCAAGAGGTATTATCTCCCAAGTACGACTATTTCCTTTTTCTAAAATTTCTAACGTGCATTTATATTTGATAATTTGTGAGCAGAGTGATCTAGTTGGGATTGTAAATTTTTGTGTTTGCTGGAAAATGAAGGTGGTAGTAGTTACACATTTAATAAGAGCATTAATCTAGACAAACTCTATTCACACTTTGAAAAGGTTTTTGTTAGATGGGATCACGTAAGAAAATAATAATGTATTCACCTCACTTAAAAGATACTTAGAGCGTCGGCAGGCAACTTGTTTACAATTGAAAAAAACACATATATTCACCACAGACTACTTTTTAATGAAGAATCACAAATTAAAAACGCAATATCACTAATATTTTTAGGGAAAAAAATCTTATTTTGTGTATAAGATCACAAGAGGACTTTAAAAACATGCACATTATTGAATTTTAGCATATAAATATATTGAAAATTTTTATGTCAAGAAAAGTAAAATGTTCAGTATTGTAGAGTACCTTGTTTGTGCATTGTGATGCAAGAGGTCATAAGCTCATATTGATTTCTAGACAGATCAACTAATAGCAGCCCTTACGCAATGCGTCTTGCTAACCATTTATGGAATACAAACAACCAAATTTTTTTTTTTTGCCAAATTTGCCAAATTTTACAATTAGTTTATTTATTCGAGATCATCACATGACTCGCATCCACTAGTTCATCTAGCATGGCGTTAAATTTTTATTGTCTAGTTTTCGATTCAATAATCGTATTCTTTTTTAACTTATCAGAATAATTATGACATGTAGACTACTAGTCCATCTACCATTTCTTTTAAAATTTATGAATTTAAAAAGAGTAAGTGATGCGGACATCCAGTTGAAAACTCTGAAGACATGGTGTGTACACAGAGAAAGATCAACATCGATTTGGTTCGAGTGAAGACTGAACAAAAGATGTATTTTCTATTTTCTTGTATTTTCAGTTATTTTAGATTTTTGGGTTAATTTTATTTTGCTTTTATTTTAGTACCACATCAGATGTAATTTGAAAATCAAGTTTTGTAATGCCTATAAAAGGCCCCATATACTAGTATTTTAAATAAATTGCATTGAATTGAATAAAGTTTTTAAAATTTCCTCAAAATGTGAGTGAGATCTGGATTCCAAATCCAAACCCCTTAGGAGTGTAAAACCATAAAAAACCCTATAAGGAATATGAAACCCTAGTAGTATTTATCCTATCTTTTTTGTAAAGAAAATCTAAAAAAAATAAACTTTCTATTTTTTCTCCCTACTCTCTCTCAAATTTCTCTCCCCCTCTCTCACCAACCTAACAGCAACCAACATCAAGCACCCACCCGCTTTCTCTCTCACGTCAACAGTAGCCCATCCCTCTAGACATCATCGCCTGGGCAATCAACCGCCACCACTAACCTAGCGCCCGAGCACTAGCAACGACCGATGCCCGAGCGCCAACAGACCAGTCGGCCACCTTCCCGCCTCACCCTCTCATCAACAACCCCCAGGCCTCCCTCACCAACCTCCACCCTTGCGCCTCCATCCTCCCCCATCATCACCAGCCCGTCGCCAGAACGTCGCCATCGTCCTGCCTCCTTGCCAAGTCGCTGATGATGAAGACAACATCAGATTGCCATCGCAGATCAACTTAAGAAACTGTGTTTTAGTTTGAATCCTTTTCAGGTTCGATTCAGACCCAACCTGCCAACTCAAGTGCAGATCAAGCTCAAGTCACCCAACCCGACCCGCTGCAGAACAAACCCGCTAGCAGATCCAACTTTGTTTTCGGTCCATATTTCAGTCGTTTGGAGTCCGGTTCGTGCAATTCTCGAAGTGTTGAAACTGTGACAATTTGAGTTACATATCTATAGACATCACAAAGACACCAAGATCGAACACGATCCTCAGTAAGCGCACTCTCAACCACGTTCTTTTTTTTTTAGTCAGATATTACATCATCTCTAGATATTTACATTGATTGTTGTCCACCAAAACTAGGGATGGCTAATGGGGCGGGTCGACCCGCCCCGCCCCGCCCTGTGCGACCCGTTTGAGTCGCACAGGGCGGGTTACGGGTCAACCCGCACCCGCCTCGTTTAGGGGTGGGTCAAAACAGGTTGACCCGTCCCGTGTAAACGGACGAATCGGGTCGGGGAAAATTTCCCCGACCCCCCTTCTCTAATTTTTTTTTTATGTCCAATATTATTATATGACTGTTAGAGAGAAAAATTAGTCTCAGACCCCTAGATTCGTTTTATATTTTTTTCAACCCTCAACGGCTCAAAAAGAGCCGTTGTGGGTGAGAAAGAGGGTGCCACGTGGCACCCTCTTATTCACCCACAACGGCTCATTTTTGAGCCGTTGTATCCTTTTTAAAAAAAATTAAAACCCCCTAACCTCTATAAATACCCTCCACTCTCATTCACTTTCGTCTCACTTCACCTCAACCCTCTTTCTTCTATTATAAATCACTCTTATTCTTTTACAATTATAAATCTCTACCAACTTCCAGTCTAGTCTAATGGAGCCCAACTGGAGTACTGGCGGTACCTCATCCGAAACCGGTGGTAGCTCTTTATCAACACACAATCCTTCATCTGCCGCACCTTACACCGATGCTGGCGGTAGCTCATCGTCAACATATGCCGCTTACCCACCATACAAATATGCTCCCCAACATCCGCATTTGCTCCCTATCACAGTTCGTCAAGCTATGCAATTGACTACAGTGATTTTGAACCATATACACATGCTACATATGCCAGTGATAGTGGTACAGGTCGGCATTCTATTTCCTCCCCTCCTCAATATTCCTCATATTCTCAACTTTTATGGCCTGTTTGTTTCGTTGCAAAACGTCGCAAGTCGTAAGTCGTAAAAATGAGAATGGAAAAAGTGAACTGTAGCAGAGAAAATATATTGTGTTTTACGGTGTTTGGTTGATAAAGTGAAGTGTAAATGGAAAAGTATATTGTGTTTTACGGTGTTTGGTTGATAAAGTGAAAGTGTAAATGGTAAAGTATATTGTGTTTTACGGTGTTTGGTTGGTAATGTAAAAGTGTAAGCGGAAAAGTTGACCACAAAATTAACTGTAGCAGTAATTTAAATATTATAAATACTATTAAATTAAATTGTATTAATAAATTTGAGATAAAAAATTAATAATCTTAATATTTTATTTATAACAATAATATTAATAAAATATTAGTATAAATGGTAAAATATTGCTAAAATATTAACTAAATAAATAATATAAAATTTTAAGAAAATCTAAAGAACATTAATAAAATTTTAAGAATACTAATAAAATATAAATATTAAAAAATCTTACAACAATAATAAAATATAGTTATAATATTATAATATTAAAAATACTTGAAAATTATTATAATATAAATTTAATTATAATATTATTGTAATATTATAGAAATATAAAATTAACAATATAATTATAATTTAATAATAAATTATCATTATAGTATTATTATGCTGAATTATTATTACAATATTAACATAATAGAATATTAATATAATAATAAAATATATTATGATATAATAAAGTAATTTTTTATATTAAAAAATAAATAATTAAATATATAGTAATTTTATATTAAAGTATAATATTGTTATATTAATAAAATATTAACTCTAATTAAAATAATAAAAATGGAATAAGTATTAATAAAATAATAAAGTATTAAATAAAATATTAAATTAAAATATTAAATTAAAATAGTAAAATATTAAATATTAAAACAATATTAAAAACAATAAAAAATTAAAGATTAAAAATATAAAATAATTAAATAATTAAATAAGAAATTGAACACTATTTAAAATATTAAATATTTAATAATATTAAATTATATATTGATTATCAAGTAACTGTTTTGAACTGTAAGTGTACTACAAGTGAGAGTTACATGACCACAAAATTAACTGTAGCAACTGTAAGTGAGAAAATATGAGTGTAAAAGTGAGATTTACATGACCACAAATTTAACTGTAGCAACTGGAAGTGGGAAAAAAAGAGTTGCATTTTGCAACTTGTTTTTCAGCGAAACAAACAACGGAAAATGGAAAAGAACTTTTACGACTTGCGTTTTGCGGCGTTTTCTGGCGAAACAAACACGCCCTTAATGTCAACATCACCAATGCACGCACAATCTCTGGCTCCTTTTTTTTACTGAAACACAAGAACAACACGATACACAACCAGCACAGCATGATACTATAGTTCCAAAAACACAACAACCAACTAGCACAACCACTAAAGTAAGAGCCAAAACTTCTCTAGTGTGGAACCATTTTGTAGAAAAAGTTGTTGAAGGTAGAAGAAAGGCAGAATGTAAGTACTGTCATCAACTATTTGATCATAAAGAAGGATACGGTACAGGTGTTCTTAATAAATACTATGAAAAAAAACAGGCTAAAAGTCACGATTTACCACCACAACAAGCACAAATATTAGCTGATTCAGGCACACTCTCCACTTGGAGATATAAGCCTGAAGTAAATAAACATAAGTTAGCTGAATTTATTGTTCGAGTAGAACTTCCATTTTCTTTTACTGAATCAGATGCATTAGTTGATTATCTTAAATCTGTTTTTACTCCTGATTATAAGAGAATTAGCAGACAAACTATAACTAAAGAAATTGAAGATTTATTTGTAAATAGAAAAAATAATTTGAAAGCTCTTTTTACTAGTGATGCTAGAAAAATTTCATTAACTTCCGATATATGGGAAGCTCTTAATCTTATTCATTATTTATGTGTTACTGCTCACTTTATTGATGATAATTGGATTTTACAAAAACGTATTTTATCATTTTCTAAATTTTCTGAGAAACATTCTGCTACAAATGTAGCAAATTCAATTTTTCTTACTTGTAGAAATTATGGTATAGAAAATAAAATATTTTCTATTTCTTTTGATAATGCAAGTGAAAATACTGCTTCAATAAGACAATTGAAAACGGTATTAGATCAGATTTTAAACGGTAAACTTTTTCATGTTAGATGTGTTTGCCATATATTAAATTTATGTGTACAAGATGGTCTAAAAATCTTAGACAATATATTTATAAAGTTAAAGAAATTATTTTACATATAAAACACAGTGGACCTAGGAGACAATCTTTTAAAGTTATTGCCGACAATGTGGACTGAAGGAAAACTACTCCAAGCAGATGTGAAAACTCGTTAGAATTCAAGCTACAATATGATTAAATATTGCCTTCCTTATAAACAAGCAATTCAATTTTTTACAGTAAATGAATATTCATCTTTTATATTAGCGATGAAGAGTAGAAATTGTATGAAAATTTTTGTACTTTTCTAGAAAAATTTGACACTACCACAAAAGCACTTTCTGGTATATATTATCTCACATGTAACTTAGTTTTTTATAATCTTAATGAGATTGCTCAAGTATTTGCTGCATACAGAGATGATGACAGTCTTGAAAAGGCTATACATGATATGGAAGAAAATTTCAAAAATATTTTGAAAATATGCCTTTTTTATTTTACTTAGATGTAATTATGGATTCTAGAATTAAAATAGATAATTTAAAACTTTTAGTATCCAATTTTATTTTATGTTTAAATTATGAACAAGATGTAGATAAATTACTTTTAAAAATTAGATCTCTTTTAGAAGAAATGTACTCATTGTACAGAGATGAGTTATTTCCCCCCTTCTTCTTCTGAATTTAGGACACCTACACCATCACAAGCTTCTTCTACTAGTCTAGGTAAAAAAATTATCTAATTTTAAACCTCTAATACTAGAAAGAAACACTCTTCAGGAGCAGGTTCATTTGATGAACTTAATTTATATTTGAACACAATGTCTACTGAAATAAATGAAAATGATGATGAACCATGGGAAACATTTGATGTTTGTCATGGTGGAAAGAACAGAGAAAACAATTTCCGGTTCTTTCTACCATGGCCCGAGATATACTGACACCTCCGGCCTCTACAGTAGCGTCTGAGAGCGCATTTTCTACAGGTGATATAGTTTTGACACCCTGGAGGAGTAGGCTGACGCCGAAACACTTGGAGATGGCTGTTTGCTTAAAGGAGTGGTTCGATGCAAAAAGACGCACACAAGGAAAAGCTATTCTAGATGAAGTATTTGAACATGACGATGATGAAGAGTAGAGAACCACCAGAGTTTTTTATGTACATTGTATGAGATGAGCACCAGAGTTTTTTATGTATATTATACGAGATGAGTTTTATGTACATTATATGTGATGAGCATATTGGTATATAATTTTTTCATATTAATAAAATAATTTACCTTACAAAAAAACTTATAATTAGTGAATATCAATTCTATTATTTTTTATAATTTTAGACAATTTTTTAATTTTTTCCTCTTTTTTTACTATTTTTTTCCTAATTTCTTTTTAACTTTAAATTTAAAATTTTAAGAACATTCGAATTAAAAAAATAATTAAAAAATGCCGAGACGGATCCAACCCGTCTCGGCGAATCTGGGTAACGAATCGGGTCAGGAGACCCGATTCGTTACCCGGGTTTTCAACCCGTCTCGTCAAATCCGTGATGAGACGGGTTGGGTCTCGTCGAATCCGTGACGAGACGGGTCCAACCCGTCTTGTCACGAATTCGTTGGGCTGACGGGGCGAATCAACCAATTCATCCCGTTAGCCAACCCTAACCAAAACGTAAGTTTTGTGTTTCTGCTGCTTGATAGTTTCTTAGCATCGTTATTTCCTACAGAACTTTACCTGCATAATAAAGTAGCGTCAACTAGTTCTATGAGTTGCAATAGATCACGTTTAAATGCATGTTTAATCATCTATGAATCAATATTGCTAGTTTTCTACCTTTCCTACCAACGCCCGTTTTCATGTTATTGAAGCGTTAATTGAGTTTTATTATTATTGATTTTCGAACTGCAACACATTTCACATCATTTGGGATGAGAGCACGGTTAGGTAGGAATTGCACCTAAGACACTTTTACTTGCTTTTATTCAAAAAAAAAATAAAAATTATAAAATTAAAAGACAAACAAAAATTAGTTTAATATTTGGTTTAGGTCATGTCTTCTCTTAGCTTTAGGAGAGTCTAATCAATCCTCATCATCCTGATGGACCGACCGAAGAAGCTCGACTTGTTGCAAAACTCGACATCATGAAAGCTATGCTTGATAACATGATCCAAAGCTGTGAGACCCAAAACAAAGAATGAAAAAGCAATACTCCTACTAGTAAACAACAACTAATGTGCACACTCCAGTGCAACCAAATGTCGGGCATAACACCCAAAACAGTGCACAAAATCCTGATGACCGATACTTGATGAGCATCCAATTGGATGTACCAACTTTTGATGATCGTTTGATTATTCTGGTCGTTCGAATCCTCATATTTTTCTAAATTTGCTATAAAGCATGAGCATGTACTTCCTCCGGTATCCATTTTCTAAAGCTGAGAAAGTCTGGTTTACTACTAAGAAACTGACTCAACAAGATAGTCATTACTGGACAAATGTGAAAACTTCAAGGAAAGCTCAATTGCAGCGGTCAATAGAAACTTGATTTGCTTTGAAGGATGAACTTAAGGGTAATATGTTCCACCATACTATTACAATCTTCTTGACAAATATTGCTGAATTACCCAAGACAACAAATCTGCTAAGAAATATATTACTGAATTCGATGAGTTTCTCACTTGCTATAATATCATAAGCATAGAGAGTAACATTCAAGTCTTTTCCCAATAGACTTGAAAATGAGTTGTGGAATCATGGAATTACTGAGCTTAAAAAAGCTGATGTCTTGGTTCAATACTTAGATGTTGCCAAGTCTACTTACACTTTTAGGAGTCAAACCCAAGTGTCTAAGTCCACTTTACATTAGTACCCACACTTGCTTACATACAAGATAGACACCAAAAAACAAAGGCGTTGAAAGTAACACTAAAGGTAAGAGCATTGAAAAAGACTTTTACAAAATTAGTCCCACAATTAAGTGTTACAAATGTTAAGATTATGAGCATGTTGCTGCCAACTATTTAAGCCAAGTCAAAGTCGTTATCGATGTGAAACTGTCTGTAGAAAATTTAGAGTCTGACTCTGGAGAAGTCATTTCCCAGGCGAAAGAACTAGCATAATATGACTCTGACGAAGAGATTAAGGGTGATAACATTGTTCAGTACTCCAATTCCTCCCGAGAACACTCTGATGATTACAAGTTTATTGATATCTTCCTTAAAGACAGTACTCTAATTTCTCCAGAAGTTACCCCTGTGATTACGGAGTTTGTTGATATCTTTTCAGAAAATCCCCTGGACAATCCGCCACCGAAGCGTGATATCCAACACGCTATTGAGTCTGATTCAGAATAAGTCATCTATCAAGTAGATAAAGAAGTATGTGATGGTGAAGACATTTCACACAATTGCACTGGCAGTCACCTTTGATTCACTTACCCGTCATCAGTAATACCTTCTCACAATCAAAAGAAAAAATTATGAGAAAGGAACTGCGACCTTTCGCACATTTACCAAATAGAGAAGCAGAATTGCGGTGAATGTGGATCGTGGAAGGTACATCAATGTATTCTCCAAACTGACCAAGAAGGATGAATTAAAGACGTTACCCATTTCTCACCAGTTTAAGGTACTATGGAACAAATCCACAGTCTTAAGAGTAAAACAATCGTGTCTTGTCCCGGTCGATTTTCATCTCTACTTTTGGAGAATCTTGTGACACATGTTAGGCACCAGATCGAAGTTCTCCACTGCTTTCCAACCTCAACCTAATGGTTAAACCGAAGTCATCAATAGGAGTCTAGATAAGAGTTTTCATGATATAGTTTATGATTTTACGCCTAGATATCCCATTTACCTTATCCCTATGGCAATCACTATAGAGCATCCGAGTGTACATTTTTATTCGCAGCACATGTGCATGATTTACACAAGGAAATTAGTGATAAAATTGCTCGAAGTAATACTAACTAGAAGTTATGAGAGGATGTTAAGAAACGTTTTAAAACTTTCGATATTGGTGATTATGTGATGATACGGATTCGTCCGGAATGGGTTCGTCCTGGAACATTAAAGAAACTACATGCATGTTGTGCAGTCCATTCCAATTTTGAAGAAACTAGGCGACAATGCTTATGGTATAGATCTTCTTGTATCTTTTGGTATCAATTCTATTTTCAATATTGAAAATTTAGTGGATTATAAAGGCCTTGATTTTAACGATAGTAATCCACTAGATGATAAGCCATCTCATGAGCTTTTTTCTAAGAGACTCTTTCTCCCACCACTTTCAAATATTTTAACTAATATAACACATCAAGTTGATAACTTCTTGGATGAAGAAATTATCACCACTAAGGATGGTAGGACTCGTAGATATTTGGTTTAGTGGAAACGAAAGCCTCCTACTAATGATACATGGGTAGATTGAAGTGAACTTCAACAGATCGACCACGACATATTGGAGCAATATGAAAGTTGTTCAACTTTTAACTCGACAGAGCCGAGTTCTTTCCAACTCGAAAAGAATGATGCAGATGTCTAGTTGAAGACTCTGAAGACAAGGAGCATGTACTATGGAGAAACATCAACATCTATTTGGTTCGAGTGAAGACTGAACAAAAGATATATTTTCTATTTTCTTGATTTTTTGGTTATTTTAGATTTTTGGTTTATTTTAGTTTGCTTTCATTTTAGTACCACATTGAGGGGCTGTTTGGTTGGTTGCAAAACTTTGCAAAATGTAAAAAGTTTTGCAACTTTACACTTTTCACTTGTTTGTTTCCATTTGCAAAATGCAAAAACTTTTCCAACTTACAGTTGCTACAGTTAAATTTGTGGTCATTTAATTCTCACTTTTACACTCATATTTTCTCACTTGCAGTTGCTACAGTTAAATTTGTGGTCATTTAATTCTCACTTTTACACTCATATTTTCTCACTTGCAGTTGCTACAGTTAATTTTGTGGTCATGTAACTCTCACTTGTAGTACACCAATTCAAACAGTTACTTGATAATCAATATATAATTTAATATTTTTAAATTTAATATTTTAAATAGTGTTCAATTTCTTATTTAAGTATTTAATTATTTTATATTTTTAATCTTTAATTTTTTATTGTTTTTAATATTGTTTTAATATTTAATATTTTACTATTTTAATTTACTATTTTTATTTAATATTTTATTTAATATTTTATTATTTTATTAATACTTATTCCATTTTTATTATTTTATTTAGAGTAAATATTTTATTAATATAACAATATTATACTTTAATATAAAATTACTATATATTTAGTTATTTAATTTTTATATAAAAAATACTTTATTAATATCATAATATTTTTATTATTATATTAATATTTTATTATGTTATATTGTAATAATAATTCAGTATAATAATACTATAATGATAATTTATTATTAAATTATAATTATATTTTACTTTGTTAATTTTATATTTCTATAATATTACAATAATATTATAATAAAATTTTTACTATAATAATTTTCAAGTATTTTTAATATTATTACTATATTTTTACTATATTTTATTTCTTTTAACATTTTTTAATATTTATATTTTATTAGTATTCTTAAAAATTTTATTAATGTTCTTTAGATTTTCTTAAAATTTTATATCATTTATTTAATTAATATTTTAGTAATATTTTACTATTTATACTAATATTTTATTAATATTATTATTATAAATAAAATATTAAGATTATTAATTTTTTATCTCAAATTTATTAATACAATTTAATTTGCAATATTAGATTTAATTTAATAGTATTTATAATATTTAAATCACTGCTACAGTTAATTTTGTGGTCAACTTTTCCACTTTCACTTTTACATTACCAACCAAACACCGTAAAACACAAAATACTTTACCATTTACACTTTCACTTTACCAACCAAACACCGTAAAACACAATATACTTTTCCATTTACACATCACTTTATCAACCAAACACCGTAAAATACAATATATTTTCACTGCTACAGTTCACTTTTTTCATTCTCATTTTACAACTTACGACTTGCGACGTTTTGCAACGAACCAAACAGGCCCTGAATGTAATTTGTAAATCAAGTTTTGTAATGCCTATAAAAGACCCCGCTTACTAGTGTTTTAAATCAATGAATAAAATTGAATAAAGCTTTTAAAATTTCCTCAAAATGTGAGTGAGACCTGGATTCTAAAGTCCAAACTCTTTAGGAGTGTAAAACTCTAGAGAACCCTATTAGAAGTGTGAAACCCTAATAGTATTTATCATATATCTTTTATAAAGAAAAACCCAAAAAAAATAAACTACCAAATTTCTCTTTCTCCTATTTTTTCCCTCAAGTTTCTCTCTCACCAACCCAACAACAACCCAATAATAAGCACTCACCCTCTTTCTCTCTCACGTCGACAGCAGCCCATTCCTTTATGCCTCGCCGCCCCGGCAACCGGCCTTCGCCACCCTAGTGCCCGAGCACTAGTCGCGATCGACGCCAGCCAATGCCCAAGCGCCAGCAGGCCAGTCGGCCACCTTCCCGCCTCGCCCTCTTGTCAATAGCCCCCAGGACTCTCTCGTCGGATTCCACCCTTGCGCCGCCACCTCCTCCACCGTCGTCACCAGACAGCCGCCGCATCATCGTCGCCTTACCTCCTTGCCAAGTCGTTGATGACGAAGACAATATCAGATTGCCATAACAAATCAACTCAAGAAACTTTGTTGGAGTTTGAATCCTATTCTGGTTCAAATTCAGACCCGACCAGCCAACTAAAGTGCAGATCCAGTTCAAGTCACCCAACTTGATCCGGTTGCAGAACAGACCCATTAGCAGCTCCAGCTTCATTTTTGGTTCATATCTTAGCCATTTGGAGTTTGATTCACGCAATTATCGAGGTGTTAGAACCGTGATAATTAGAGCTATACATCTACAGCATCGCAAGAATACTGAGATCAAACGCGCTCCTCAGTAGGTACACTCTCGATCACATTCTTTTTATTTTCAGTTATATATTATATCATCTCTAGATATTATCTACATTGACTATTGTCCACCAAAATGTGAGTTGTGTGATGCTGCTGCCGATAGTTTCTTAACTTTATTATTGCCAGTAAAACTTTACCTGCATAATAAAATAGCAACATTTAGTTCTTCGATTTGCAATAGATCACATAAAAATGCATGTTTAATCATCTATAAATCATTTTTTTTTTAACTTGTTCTACCAATGATCATTTCATGTTAATGAGACTTTAATTGAGTTTTATTATTATTATTTTCACACACGTAGACATTTCAAAACAGTAAGTTTCAAAAACATTCGCCGTCTTTTTTCTGTTTTTTTTTTTTTTTTTTCCTTTTTTTTTTCTTTTTTCTTTTCCTCTTTCCCCAAGAAAATGAAAATCATGTGGACCAACACTGCAGGCACAGGTTGCATCGGTTGGTGGTCCTCCCATTGTACCACCAAGCATCATGCATGGCATGGGACCCACATGGGACATGATGCCCATTAACCCATTAATTAATTCAAAGGGAGGCTCGCATGCTCTAGGTGACAAATTTCACCCCCAAATTTACTTATTTGGCAGCTGTTTGGATTCAAGGAATTGGGTGGAAGTGAGGAAGTGGGAAGTGTCTTTTTTCATTTTCGCCGTTCATCCAAACACCAGAAAAGAAAAATGGAAAAAGTGTTTTCTCTTTTCTCTTTTACACAATCATTTCCTCACTTTTAGAGTACTACAGTTAATTTTGTGGTCATGTAAATCTCATCTATAATAAGTTACAGTGCAAAACAGTTAATTTTTTGCTCATGTAAATCTCACCTGCATTCTAATTACAGTCCAATTTTTATTTTCTTAATTAATTTTTATTTTAATATTATTTTGCGGTCAACTTTTCCACTTCCACTTTCACATTACCATCCAAACACCGGAAAAGATATAACATTTTTCAAACCACACTTCCCAACAACATCTAAATACAGAAAAACTTACTAACAAATTCCCTAATTTTGAAGGGAACTATTATTACTTTTTCACTTCCTCACTTCTACCCTTAAACAGGCTGTTAGAGAAAACTAATACAAAGAGTGTAAAGGACTAAGGGCTAACGAGTATTCAATAGTTGCAGCAGCCACCTGTACTCATAATCATCAAGAATTATGAGCCGTTTGTTTCGCGTAAAACTCCGTAATTCGTAAATGACTTACTACCCAGTTACAACTACGGCGTTTGTTTGGACCGTAATTCGTAAAAGACTTACGTAACTCAACTAACACTCACTTGCAACCCAGTTACCACTCACTTACAGCCCAGTTACAGTTAATTTTGTGGTCATACAAATTTGTAATATTTTTTTATATTAATATTAAAAAATTTTAATATTTAACTTTTTTAATATTTATTTTGCAGTATTAAAACTTTTAAAATCACCAAATAGTTAATTTTGTGGTCAACTTTTTCACTTACGACTTGTACATTACGACAACCAAACACCGTAAAGTACAATACACTTTCCCACTTTACAATTTTATATTACCAACCAAACACCGTAAAATTTACATACATGTAACTCATTTACAATTGTAAAAGACTTTACCAATTACAACTACGAATTACGGCCAGTTACGACAACCAAACAATAATCCATGCACTTTTGATGCTACATGATCTGAGCACAGTAGATGATCTGTTAGCTAGCTGCCATGTATTCACTTGAGTGGAGTCTTCCCATGCATCTGACTCTCTTGTTGCTGTTAATGTTCTCTCTCTGAGGATGGAGCCAGTTAGATGTCCTTGTTCTCAAGCAAGAGGGGAGTAAGGGAAAATACCATGTGGCCTTCAAGATTGTTCTGGAAAAGCGTTTTCTTTTCTATCAAGAGAGAAGTGATATTCATATTAATAATTTGCAAACTGTGCCACCATCACTTGATGGTAGGGCTTTTTTTAAAAAAAAACTCATTTAAATAAATAATTATAAAAAAAATCTCTCTAAAACTTAATCCCTAAAACAGAGTTCTAACATGTCACCTCAGCGCCACGTTGGATTTCCTTATCAGTGTGACGCTGGCTAGTATTTAGGTTGGCGTTTTTAGACTCGAGTTTTAGAAACCCGAGCAAAAAATTTCGTGTTCGGGTTTCAGAAACCCGAACCTGGATTTCAAGCAAAATTAGGTTTGGATTTTCGAAACCCGAACCCAAAATTCACAAAAATTAGGTTCGGGTTTCTGAAACCCGAACACAATTTTGAGTAATTTTACGTTCTGATTTCTCAAACCCGAATAAGATCGGGTCCACAACTAACCGCACCCGTTTTTAACTTATATAAATTACGTTTTTTACTCCACCTTTTCACCCTTAGATCATTCTCCCCCCCCCCCCCCCCCCTGATGTGTGCCCTAGCACCCCCCCCCCCCCTTTTCTCTCTCAAATCTGGCACCCCCCCCCCCCCCCGGGTGCCACCACCCCCTAGCTCTCTCTGCGCGCCCCCCCCAGGATCTCTCTGGGCGTCCCCCTACCCGGTCTCTCTCTGGGCGTCCCCCTACCCGGGTCTCTCTCTGGGCGAAATTCCCCCTATTTCTCTCTGTGGGACAAAGGCCTGAGGTATAATATGCAATTTTTTTAATTAGTTGTTTTACTAATGTAGTTATTTTGTTAATTAGTTTTAAGTTATGTTAGTTGCTTGATATTTTTTAAATTGTGTTAGTTTATTGTCCAATATTTTTAATTAGTTGTTTTGCTACATTAGATGTTTTGTTAGTTTTCCACCTTTTTTTTAAATTTGCGATAATTATATTGCTTGAAATAAAATTAGGTGCAATGAATAATGTAGAGGTGCCTATTCTTTATTGGTTTAATGGTAAACTAACAATAGACTAGGAAAATAAGCCGATATATGTCGCTAGAACAGTAAAACCAATATCAGTGCGAAAGAAAACCATAAGGCTTGAATTGGTAGAGGAAATTCATCACATCCAAATTATTCCCAATGGTTATCAGATTCAAATAACTGGCAAGTGGCCAGTTACACATGGATATTGCCAAGCAGTGGTCATTGCTGACGATGAAGACTCGCGTGTTATGCTTTAGTTGTACCCATCAGTGAATACTATAGAGTTATATGTGGAGAAAGTTCAAGGAGAATTCTCTCGTATGCTTGATTTGGATAACGAGCCAACAGGATTCATGTCACATGTACCACACATTCCACACGTGGACATATTGACATATACTACGTAAGCACTCATTTTTTCTCATTCAGACAATTAATTATAATCTAGTCATTTAGTTGATAGAATTATAATTGTTTTGTAGTATGCCAACAGTATATTTATAATCTTATACAAGTGTGCATCTTGAGCGGATAATTACTTTTATGTGCATACTTTAATTGGATACTTTAAATGATTAATAGTTGTGTTCACGTTCTGTTAACAGTTATGATGTTATGAGAGATTGTCTATAGGTCGACCCACACTCAGACAGATTGTGTGAGCAGATGATCAGCAGTCTTTTGGATGCAGGTAATTGGCAAATGTCTTATGCAATATAAATGAAAACTTAATTTTTTTTCCATTCTAACAAAAATGATGTGTCACAGGTGGAATGTTGATCGGACATATGATGTAACACCGCAGAGAGACCTGCAATTTTACAGAAGCAAGTTGGACGTGATGCTAGAGCCTACAGTAACATGGGAGCCATATACAGATACAGTTCTACAGAGTTTACCTCCAATATGCACAGCAGGAACTCATATATGGCGTGACTGTACGCCTATTATTTGTATGGAGAATGTTGAGATGCATGTTCCAGATCGAGTACTTTGACAATTTGGGATGAATCAGCATATTTCTGATCCAGTCCCGAGGTTGATACGTGTGGATCGCAGTAAATATAGGTTGCGTATTGGAGTGTAAGATAAATACATATACACTCGAATAGAAAGATCGAGCGAAGCAGATTCAAAACCAACGCCACACTCACACATTTTTAGAGGAGTATATGTGTTGGTATTAGGGGATCACTTGGCGTTAGATTATTCAACGTATTGAGGCTTCAAACGCTTATACGCCCAGTGCTTCCTATGAGCAACAGTTGGTAATATCTTAAACAAATTCATATCATGTATTTTAATTATGTGATATATGATATATTCTTCTACTTATGCTTATTTTTCATTTAGACTGATGGATTGGTCGAAAATAGATGAAATGAAGTATGGGGCATTGGTTGATAAACCTCAATTGCACTCGACAATGCAGGAGATCAGAAACTACATCATGAATCTTTTACGATAACCTTGATTTGCACATCCATCCGAAAGAGCACCAAACCCCACGGTGACCTATACCGACGCCAACAACCGTTACCTCATATAGAACACAAAGATGTGGCGGCCATTCCCAACTAGCTCCTACACGGCGTACATGACGTCAAAATGATGATGAGGCAGACCATCTCAGCAGCAGGCACAGCCAGATTCTCAGACTCTTCCTCCACCAGGTCGAGGAAGAAGACGTGAGGGTGGCCGAGGAAGGTGTGGATTGTTGTGTTTGTTTTAATATGTGATTTATAAAGAAATTGGGATATGTTATGCTTGTGGAGATATGAAATAACTTGTGATATTTAATATCATTGTATTATATTTGTGATATTAAAGATATGTGATATTTAATATTATTGTATGATATTTAATATTATTGTATGATACGTGATATTTGTTATATATTTTGTTTTAATATTATTTAATATTGCATTGAAGAGTTTCACTAGAACTGATGGCTGTGCATAGTATTAGTTTCAGAACTGGAACTTGTGGTGTGCACAGCATCTAGTTCTGGAACTGATATTGTGCACAATATCAGTTCCAGTTCTGAAACTATAGTCTCTGGTTCGGATTCAGAAACCTGAACCTAAGTTTTACTATGAAGTTGCTCTCTGGTTCGGGTTTCTGAAACCTGAACCTGAGTTTTACTGAAACTTGCCCGGCTTCTCTGGTTCGGGTGTCAGAAACCCGAACGTAATTATTACTTAAACTTGGGTTCAGTTTCTGAAACCCGAACCCAAGAAAATCAAAATTTTTGTTCGGGTTTCTGAAACCTGAATCCAAGAAATCAAAATTTTTTTTGTTCGGGTTTCTAAAACCCGAACTTAAAACCGCCATTTAAATTCCAACCAGCGCCACGCCGGTAAGAAAATCTAACGTGGCGCTGAGGTGGCGTGTCAGATGTCTGTTTTGGGGATTAAGTATTAGAGAGGCCTTTTTTTTATAATTATTTATTTAAATGAGTTTTTTTTTTTTTTTTAAAGTCCGGTGATGTTATTGTCGAAGTGGAGTGGAGATGTGATTACTTTCTTCTTTTAATTTTATTCTATATCACCAATCACAGGAGAACGGTTTGCACACTGTTTATCTACTTTGCATCACTCTTTTAATAGTCTTGGATTCGGATTTTAGTAATGATACATTTTATGTTGCAGATCTATGAATTATTAAGAAGGTTTTTCCTTGCTTTATTTATCTTCTTAATTGGTCATAATCCAGATGTTCTGGAGCTCAATCAACAGTTTTGTTTTCAAATTTTTTTAGTTGGAAAAGTACACATATAGACAACGTTAGACTTATACCAGTGAATCTGTGAAGACCAACACTGATTTTATGCTTCAGTTTAAAACCAGGTTACGTCTTGTTCTAAAGAACAAAAGGTAACTCATTTTCTTATGCTTTTTGGTTCCACCGTTTTTGTTTTGTTGGGGAATTCTTGGTGAGATAGTGCAGAGAAGACCGTAACCGTTCAATAGAATTTTTCTGTACAAAAACTAAATTTAACATTATTCATGCTGTAGAGAATTTGATACCTTGCAAAACAGTCTCATTCATAAAATTTTCATCAGGATTACTCCAACTAAAAGCTCTCACCCACCATAAATAATCTAACTTTGAGCTGCATTTATCTTAGTCTCAAAAGCCTCAACCACCCACATATCATTCTAGAAGCTGGCCTATGGATGCTTTTAGCTTGCATCTCTAAGAAGGTGACTATTAATCACTAAAATTCTTCAGATATTGCTGAATGTGACACAAGTTATTAATGAGTGGGACAAGGTTGTAAACACTAGTTTCTAGAAAGAATCTAGTACTGGTCCTTTCTGTCTTTTAAAGCGGAGGCCACCGATTTCTTTTGATGGGTACTTAATATTTTTTTTTTTTTACAAGTTTTTTGATAAATATTGCAGATTCAGGTAACTGTCATGTGTACATAGAATGAGGATGTAAAAGGTGAAACAAAATCAACGAGAGTCTGTACATCAGGTAACTGTCATCTTATGGGGGTTTTCAGATATATTTTGATTTTGCCAGATTGCAAGAAATGTTAGGTGCTAGTAGAATCTAGTAATAAAATAATTAGTACATCAATCTGCTTGAAACTTAGGTACCTCAATCCAAAGTACCTCTGTACCGTTTGGTGTTTGTACAAGTTTGTTTATTTTGGGTTCTTAGCATACATAGGACTTGTACCAATTGATACAATATACATACCATATATATCGTCTATGGTTACTATATAACTAGCATATACCAAACGAATGAAAATGCACTAATATATATATATATATATATATATATATATATATATATATATATATATATATATATATATATATATATATATATATATATATATATTATATCCAAAATAAAGAGATTGATGTGTTTTAAATATTATGCCGGTCATGTTGAAATTTACTTTACTTGTTTTCAAGTAGAAGATGATGGTCAAGAAGATCAATGGAATTAGAGAAGAAAGAAGAACTTGAAAAAGAAGTAAATTCAGAAAATGGGCGGTAGTCGACAGACCTGTCGACTGCTCAAAGAAGGCCATTGACAGGGCCTATTGACAGCAAGATACAGAGAAGAAAAAGACAGCTCAGTCTATCGACAGGCAGCAGATGCTGTCGACAAACAGGCACACCTGCCGACAAGTGATAAAGCCTGTCGACATACAGAAGTCAAAATCAGATTTAGGTTTCTTTTCTGACGCGTTGAAGTTTTTTTTCTGGTGGACTCCGAATAGAACTCAGTTTCTATTCAATGAAGATTCGTTTCAAAATTTTGAAGAGTATAGAATTCTTCTAAATCAAAGAAATTAACGCTTACAATGATTGATCAAGTTCTTCAAGTATCCGATGACCAAGATCCTCTTATAGTTAAAATAGAGTTTGAATTATAAAACTCTATAAATAAAGATTGTAATATAGTATATTATATAACAACAAAAAAGATAGAAAGCCAAGAAAGAGAGAGGGAAGTGATGGTGCATGGAGAGAGATATACTCTTGTAATCTTACGAGATTCAAGGAGAAGGCGAATACTTTTGTGAAAATTAAGGAAAAAATTAGATCTCTTATAGCAAGTTTATTAATAAAACTCTCTCAATTTCTCTCCACATGAACGCAGGTAAAATTCAGGGGTTTTCACCTTGCATCTCTGTGAATGCTTTTACCTTGCATCTCTAAGAAGGTGACTGTTAATCACTAAAATTCTCCAGATATTGATGAATGTGGACACAAGTTATTGATGAGTGGGACAAGGTTGTAAACACTAGTTTCTAGAAAGAATTAAGTACTGGTCCTTTCTCTCTTTTCAAGCGTTTTGATGAATAATTGATATTTTTTTACTAGTTTTTTGATAATATTGCAGATTCGTTTAACTGTCATGTGCCCATAGAATGAGAATGTAAAAGGTGAAACAAAATCAAAGAGAGTCTGTCACATCTTATGGGGGTTTTCAGATATATTTTGATTTTGCCAGATTGCAAGAAATGTTAAGTGCTAGTAGAATCTAGTAATAAGATAATTAGTACATCAATCTGCTTGAAACTTAGTTACCTCAATCCAAAGTACCTCTGTACCGTTTGGTGTTTGTACACGTTTGTCTATTTTGGGTTCTTAGCATACATAGGACTTGTACCAATTGATACAGTATACATACCATATACATCGTCTATAGTTACTATATAACTAGCATGTACCGGAAGAATGAGAATGCACAAATATATATATATCCAAAATAAAGAGATTGATGTGTTTAAAATATTATACTAGCCATGATGGAAATTTGTCTTATTTTCAAGTAGAAGATGATGCTCAAGAAAATCTAATGAAATTATAAAAAAAAGAAAACTTGAAAAAAGAAGCAAATTCAGAAAACAGGCAGCCGTCAACAGGGCCTATCGGCAACAAGATACAGAGAAAAAAAGGCAGCTTGGTCTGTCAACATGCAGCAGACTCTGTCGACAGACAGGCGCACCTGTCGACCGGTGATAAAGCTTGTCGATAGCCCGAAATCAGAATCAGATTTAGGTTATCTTTTCTGAAGCATTCAAGTTTCTTTTCTGGTAGATTCTGAATAGAATTCCATTTCTATTCGAGGAAAATTTGTTTCAAAAGTTTAAAGAGTTTAGAATTTTTCTAGTTTAAGGAAATCAACTCTTACAAGGATTGATCAAGTTCTTCAAGTATCCGACGGCCAAAATTCTCTCATAGCTAGAATAGAGTTTAGATTATAAAACTCAATAAATAAAGATTGTAACCTAGTATATTGTATCACAACAAGAAAGGTAGGAAGCTAAGAAAGAGAGAGAAAAGTGATAGTGCATAGAGAGAAGATATACTCTTGTAATCTTGTGAAATTCAAGGGGAAGGTGAATACTCTTGTGGGAATTAAGAGGAAGGTAAGATCATTTGTACCAAGTTTATTAATAAAACTATCTCAACTTCTCTCCCTGTGGAGTAGATCAAGTCTGGGCCAAATCATATTAAATCCTCGTGTTACTATTTCTACTCTTTTGTCTTGGTATTGCTAATTTGCTCTACAAAATAATTTTTCTTTTATAAGTATTTTATATTGTCAAGATTCCACTACGCACAACAATTGGTATCAGAGAGTCTATTATAGTAACAATTGGTATCAGAGCCATAAGGTTTACGAAAAGGCGATGTGTCATAGGTAAGAATTTCTTCGAGCAAGTTTGAGGTCGAGAAATTCAATGATAAAGAAAATTTTAATTTATGAAAAAAGAGGGTGAAGGCATTGTTAGTGCAACAGGGTCTTCATAAGACCTTGCAGGAAAACTAGCAAAACCTGCAGGTATGTCAGATGAGGATTGGTAGTAGTGAATCTGAAAGCTGCAAGTACGATCCAATTATGTTTTGCAGATAAGGACATATACAACGTGATGGATAAAAAAACAGCTATGGATTTGTGGTCAAGGTTAGAATATTGTATATGACAAGAGCCTCTCCAACAAGTTGTATCTCAAGAAATAACTATATGGGTTACGCATGAAGGAAGAGACAATAGTGTTGGAGCATCTAAACTTTTTCAATAAGATCATCAGCAAATTACTTATTGTTGATGTGCAGATCAACAAAGAGGACAAGGCATTAATACTTCTCAATTCGCTTTCAGACTCATATGTTCATATCATATCCATCATGCTCTACGGTAAGAAAACTCTCATTTTAAAGAAGGTCACAACAACTCTGTTAGCAAATGAGATCAGAAAAAGGCCAAATCAAGAGGAGCGTGAAGGTTCAATTTTGGTGGTCACGGGAAAGAAAAAAGAGAAGGAAAAGAAGGTCCGGGTTCTTCGAAAGCGTGTTACTTTTGTCACAAAGAAGATCCCTGGAAGAAGAACTGCAAGCATCGACAATAGTGGTTGAAGAAGAAAGGGCAAACTGCAGAGGCAGACGTAGTGATGAGCAATGTTAACACCGAAATATTAATGACTTCCTACGGTGAAGACAACACTTCTCAAGATAAAGGTTGGATATTTGATTCGTTAGTACGGTTTATACATGTTCTCGTAAATAGTTGTCCAACTCCTTGATTATAAAGAAGGAAGGGATTGTCAAGATGGTGAATGGCTCAATTTGCAAGGTGATCGACACTGGAACAGTCAATGTTACATATAGAGATGAGACGGTGCGTGTTCTGAAAGTAGTGCGATATGTCCTAGAGGTATGGTACAATCTAATATCCACTGGGTTCTCAATGAAAAAGAATGTTGGATCCAAGTGCAGCAAGGCATCGTCACGGCTAGCCAAGGAGGCAGGGTAACCCTGGACAGAGATAAGTGTGGACGAATTACAAGCTAAAGGAAGGAAACTCTATTCAAGATGGAGTTTTAGGGATAAGCTTGGAAGGGAGCTCATCGTCAGGTGGAGCTTCAAAGAATACTACGATAAGACATGAAGAATACTGCAATAAGACATTAACCAAGTCAAAGTGTTGTAGGAAAGATAAAGGATACATTCGCTCAAGGCTCGAGATAGCCCAAGATATGGCAGTGAATCAGCCAAAGCCCCTGGGGAGAGGGGTAAGAGATGAAGGTTTCATGGTATAATTACAATCAAAGAAAAAATCAAGGTATAATTTTAAAATTTTCAAGGTGTTTTATTAAAAATTTGAAAAGCAAGTCAATGTAGAGATTGTTGAAAATTTGCCTTGTTTTCAAGTAGGAGATGATAGCCAAGAAGATCCAATGGAATTGGAGAAGAAAGAAGAACCTAAAAAGAAGCAAATTCAGAAAACAGGCGGCAGTCGGCAGACATGTCGACTGCGTGCAGAAGGCTATCGATAGGGCCTATTGGCAGCAAGATACATAGAAAAAGGCAGCTCAGTTTGTCGCAGGCAGCAGACACTGTCAACAGACTGGCAGGTGATAAAGCGAGAAGTCAAAATCGAATTCAAGTTTTTTCTGACATGTTCAAGTTTCTTTTTTGGTGGACTTCGAATAGAACTAATTTTTATTCAATGAAGATTTGTTTCTACAATTCGATGGGTCTAGAATTCTTCTAGATCAAGAAAGTCAACTCATATAAGGATTAATCAAGTTCTTCAAGCATCTGACGACCAAGATCATCCCATAATTAGAATAGGGTTTGGATTGTTTAACTCTATGAATAAAAATTGTAACTGTTCAGATTAAACCGTGTAATTCCAAAACACCAATTCAAGTAAAGAAGTGAAAGAAGAAATCATGCGGTGATCGGATTAAAAGTACCATGTAGCTTAAGGCTAACGGGTGATGTCCACGAGGAGAGATATGATGCAAGCTTTTCGGTATTTTTGTTGATAGACCAAGTTCAGATTCTGTTTTTTTAAAAGAAAGGAAAAAAAAACTATGGTTAGTTTGGAGTTAGTTTAAGGAAAAACTGAAAAAGAGGAGATTTTGGAAAAAAGAATTCAAAAAAAAAAACTTTTTAGTGAAGTAAAATTAGAGTTTGGTTTTTTTTTTATAAAGAAAAAGATTCGGGCTCGCTAATCATATGCTCAATTATATACTCTTCTCTTGAAAGTAAATTGCCTCAAATGATCATAAGCCAAAGTTCAACCTTGAAATTCAAAAGCAACCAAGTAAAGCAAATAAGATCAGTCTGAAAAATTTAACTTTGTTATAAAACAGTTCTTAGATTCCATATTAAAACCATCAAACAACCAGCAAGTATGGAATAAAATCAATTTTGAAAAAGTTATACTTTTGAAACAAGTGTTAAAGTTCAAGACTCATTGTCATATGCCTTCAAGAACACTCGCAAATGCAAGGCTTAACTTAGGCATTAATATGATTCAAGTGGGTTGTTTTAAGTGAAAACCGATCAAGAGTAAAAGACAGAGAAGTGCAAATTAATGAGCCCAGAATCAAATCATTTAGTTTCTCATAGCAAAAGCAAATCAAATAAAGGAATGCATAAATAACACTAACATACCAGGTAGATTGAGACGTGTTGAAAAACAAAATAAATCAATTTTAATTGTCACTTCAAAGGAGGATTACACATTCATTTTCTCTCTCTGACTTTTTTGATCCAAGCTAGAACATAAATTAAAAAAAATGAAATGACAACTGATTGCAACTAACTAACAAAATTCTAATCTTAAGAATAAAGTAAAACCCTAATTCTCCTCTGTATGTCTCTCTGCTCAGAATGGTGTTCTTTTATAGGAGAAGATGAAGGGATAAAGCACGCTTGAAGATAAGAGCAAAACCGCTGGCCAACGGTCTTAATCAAGCCGTGAAAACGTGGTTTTTTCTTCGTTTTCGCGGCCTGGATATCATTGGGCCAGATCTTTTGAAGTGTGGATTCCTTCGTTCTGTTGTTTCTGTTTCTTCAGATAAGATTTCTTCTCAACTTCTGATTTCAAATAGATCTCCGTTGATTGCTTTAGATAGATAATCTTATCTCTAATTAATCCAGGTTATTAGGATAATTTGATCCATTTCTTTTCTTTTTCATTAATTACACTTGCACATTACTAAACATTAAAATCTTTAAATATAAGGATTTTAAATAATAAATAAATATAAAAATATGACACAAAATATGCAATGCACGTCAATAATCAATAACCTAGTATAGTGTATCACAAAAAGCAAGATGGGAAGCCAAGAAAGAGAGAGAAAGGTGATGGTGTATAGAGAGAAGATATACTTTTATAATCTTGTGGGATTTAAGAGGAAGATGAATACTCTTATGAGAATTAAGGGGAAGGTTAGATCTATTGTATCAAGTTTATTAATAAAACTCTCTCAAGTTCTCTCCCTGTGGACATAGGCCAAGTTTGGGACAAATCACGTTAAATCCTCGTGTTATTATTTCTATTCTTTTGTCTTGATATTACTAGCTTGCTCTACAATAGTTTTCCTTTTAAAAGTATTATATATTGTCAATACTCCGTTGCGCACAACAAGTCAAGACTCTAGTATTATATATGTAGAGATGTACTCTATTTTTATCATTAGATTTATACTCTATCTCATACGTAGATTTGCGGATCCCAAAGTTATGTTATGTTATCTCTTCTTTATATTTTTTGTGACGATAAAGGCCCTTTGTGTTCGAGGGATTTATATTTATTCTCTGATATTTTTTTAACAGGTATGTTTTTTTAGAAAAATCTGTTTTAAATATGTTTCCGATAGAACTTGAATATGAGAGGTTTGAATATCATTTTAAAGCTACTTCCGGGTAGATGTACTTGTCTGTTTGGTTGTCGTAACTGGCCGTAATTCGTAGTTGTAATTGGTAAAGTCTTTTACAATTGTAAATGAGTTACATGTATGTAAATTTTACGGTGTTTGGTTGGTAATATAAAATTGTAAGTGGGAAAGTGTATTGTACTTTACGGTGTTTGGTTGTCGTAATGTATAAGTCATAAGTGAAAAGTTGACCACAAAATTAACTATTTGGTGATTTTAAAAGTTTTAATACTACAAATAAATATTAAAAAATTAAATATTAAAAAATTTTAATATTAATATAAAAAATAATACAAATTTGTATGACCACACAAATTAACTGTAACTGGGCTGTAAGTGAGTGGTAACTGGGTTGCAAGTGAGTGTTAGTTGAGTTACGTAAGTCTTTTATGAATTAAGGTCCAAACAAACGCCGTAGTTGTAACTGGGTAGTAAGTCATTTACGAATTACGGAGTTTTACGCGAAACAAACGGCCCCCCTTGTTTTGTGATGTGAGGAACTTATTTAATTACAATTAATTATATAAGAGAATATGCTAAAAGAGTAGTCCATACATTAAAAACATGAGGAAGACAGTGAAGAGAGAAATATTCTTTCAAAATAAAAGGCTGTGGGATTTTTCACTTATATCGGTTTAGTATTTGTAGGCCACATTAAAGTTACACTTATTGAGTCACACTATACAATTAGAGTTCTAATATTTGCAACCAAGAAAACTTCTCACCTTCGTTCAAAATTTACCCTGTGATCAGTGCACATCTGTTATATAATACAACAATACTTGTTGTCTCATAATTGTTTGATGTAAAGTGAAAATCAAAGTTGCAGAGTGAAAATCAAAGTGAGACATCAGTACATCAAAACTGCCCCTTTGGGATGATTTGTCCCTCACCTTTGAATGATTGATAGTGCAATATGCCAATATCTTTAATAAATTTTCTCCACATCAAGGACATGTATTTACATGGTGTTTCCTTCAACCTATAATGTAGGTTCACCTAACAAAGAAGCTCATTCCCCCATTAAATGAATTGCAAGCATATGCATGGCTGGTCACCAACATTGAATTGAAAGCCCTAGATATCTCTCTCTCTCTCTCTCTCTCTCTCTCTCTCTCTCTCAACACACACACACACACACACACACACACACAAAAAAAAAACCATTTTTGTGCTTTGCATTCATGGGCCTCCCTCTAGGTTTTAATGCATTCAATTCGGTCACTGACCTCTTGTCTTGCTTGTGATGACCTCTGACTTGAAGCTGGGTATTGGATTGATTTCTTTTAGCCTTGGAAAGCACTCTCTCTTTTATCCAACTGTGGTGGAAAAAGTGGCACTCATTTTGGGCTTTGGATGAAGGCATCTTTTGGAAAAGGGGAATTTTCAGAATCAATTCACTGAAATCAATCAATTTACTGATTGAGAAACAGTCCCACCAATGCCAAACTTATAACACAAATCTTAAAGCCACTTGAGGAATGGTATACATGATCCCGTTTGTTTCGCGTAAAACTCCGTAATTCGTAAATGACTTACTACCCAGTTACAACTACGGCGTTTGTTTTACCGTAATTCGTAAAGACTTACGTAACTCAACTAACACTCACTTGCAACCCAGTTACCACTCACTTACAGCCCAGTTACAGTTAATTTTGTGGTCATATAAATTTGTAATATTTTTTTATATTAATATTAAATTTTTTTAATATTTAACTTTTTTAATATTTATTTGCAGTATTAAAACTTTTAAAATCACTAAATAGTTAATTTTGTGGTCAACTTTTTCACTTACGACTTATACATTACGACAACCAAACACCATAAAGTACAATACACTTTCTCACTTTACAATTTTATATTACCAACCAAACACCATAAAATTTACATACATGTAACTCATTTACAATTATAAAAGACTTTACCAATTACAATTACGAATTACGGCCAGTTACGACAACCAAACAGACCCACGTGTAAATCATTTGCCTTTGCACTAGTAGAATTTTTTTTTCATTTTTAAGAAAAAGGACTGTGTACTTGCATCATCGTTTATTGGGGGGAAAAAACTATCATTAGAGGAGAATAAAACGTCTATTACACATACAAATCACAATGATTCATTCTGTATGAACTATTAGTAATCTTTATATGTAGCCATCACAAACCGCAAACCACGATCAGTGATATCCATACGCTTCAAAATTAATCTACTGCGTAATAAGCCTCTTAGTGTGTCTTCTAAATTTAGTTCGAAAAATCTTTTTGTGCCGTTGTGATTGCTCTACATTCAACGAAGCCACAATAACTTCCAATGCGCTACGAACAGAATAAAATCCACATTCCCTCTATGTACTTTCTATTGCCCAAACTAACACTTTAACTGTCATCCTCACTCGACAAAGTGTGACGAGGGCAACTACATGAACGAATAAAGTTTGTGTTCGAAGAGCACGATTCTTCCCCATAACCACAATCTTCTACCAGGGAAAAAGGGTAATCTTGCCGCTTGAGCTACGCTGGTTGGCACACAAGCAATAATTAGAATCAGACTACAAAGAGAGTTTTAACACTGTGATTACAAAGATTTTTGTCCAGATTTACATAAAAAATTTCACCATAACACGTACATCAATCTCATTCTCTGCTAGACATCATCACACGTATACATGTATCCATGCTCCTACTCAATGGGCTTCAAGCCATCAATAAAAGAGGACAAAAAACAACAAAATCAACAGTAGATATCAATACATGTAGAAGACAACCAACAATATGACAGAAGGAATATCAGATGTCCATATGGTTTTCTTATATCAGAGTGCATAAATTGACATTTGAGGAGATTTATGACCTGCCTGTTCTTTTGTTGGACAAATTTAACTAGGATTAACCTTTTGCATAGTGATTTGCCAAACTCTCTCCAACAAGAAGGTGATCAGATATCGCATCTTCAAGCCGACATCTTATTCTTGAAAACTAGAAAAATAGAAGTGTTGAATGTATATAGTATTTCAAATGTATGATCCAATTTAACAGCATGTCCTATACCATTCCATCTTGCACGAGCTCTTCTAAACCTTGTTTTAACCTCTGTGCAGCAATTTCACAGTCAGCTTCTTTCAGTCCCCCGAAGGAGATCCTGATGAACCCAGGTCCACCACTGGCACTGCCTGGGATCACAACCACGCCGTGCTTTCTCACCAGCCACCTGACAACCTCAAATCATCGGAGAATTTTTCAGGGAGTCTTGCCCAAAGGTAGATAGCCCCCTCCCCTCCCTTCACTGCATCTTCTCCGAGAGGGGCGAGCGCCCTGATGAGCACTTCTCTGTTCTTCACGAGGTGCTGCACCCTTTCTTTAACCCATTCCGGTCCAACCTCTAATGAATAGAGAGCAAGCCGTTGCCCTATAATCGAAGCACAGATTGGTATGTTGTCTTGACTTTGAGGAGCAAAAGTCCGAGATCATTCACCTCTGTTGGGTATGCTATCTGTAATTCATTAGTTCATGTGAGAAGCAAATTCAATAAGCACAATGCTACAGTCAGGATCAGAATCAGGCAACTATCAGCTGAAATCAAAGAGAATAGAATGAAGATATCAGAGTAGTTCCTTGTGCAACTAGATCAAGTTCATTTGTCGAACATGTGATGAATTTTGAGAATTCTGTTTCAGAAGAAGGTAACAAAAAATTATTAAGTAAAAAAGGAAGGGAAACTGTCCACTTACATATCCTACACGCCATCCCATCATTCCATAAGCTTTAGAGAAGGAGAAAAGATTGACTATGTGGCTATCCTCGAGACAAAATGTTCCAATCCGTCATACATAAAGTACCTGCGAAATGAGAGTATAAAACTATGCAAATGTGTCGAATGCCTAGCAAAAGATGCAATAATGATACAACTGTTTGATCAAGTGTCCATACCAAATAACAGATATTTGGTCAGTTATTGACAATAAAACCTCAGAAAGTGAAGCCATCTAACACCCTATAGGGGAGATGGGCTCAAGTTAACTGAAAGTTTATTCAGCAGGCTACAAGCTGCAATGCTTTAATACTTCATAACTTCATGCCGACTTGATTGTATTTGTTGCCTAAATATTTCTACACAAATCAAATTTTAATTTGGAGCCTTCAAAGAAAAAAATTATCTATCGAAAGATATATGCACCTCGCAAATTGTTGAAAATTACAGAATTAAAAGGATGCTACTTTTCAAAAAATCACTTAGTAGTACGAAAGGGAACCCCTTTTAACTATCACAATGTGGCACTTCAGAAACCCACCATCAACCAGCCATGGTCCTCTCCATCTTTAGGGGCTTTCATGTAGTGCTTTCTATTCTGAGTGGTCTGGTAATTTTGAAAATACTAACAGGGGTTTCACTGGAATGCATCTACTATCAAATCAATTCTACTCTACAAGTATCCTGAAAAGTTGAAAGTCGTTATTAAGAGAGTTCCTCATAATGATTGGTTTGCAATTATATTTATATCCAAGACATGCTCTTGCGTAAGGTCGTTGCTTTTCTTTCTTTTACTTCAAAAGCAGCTGCAACTTCAGCCACTTGACTTCTCAATATTCTCTTTATTTCTCATCAAACGGATGGCATCTTCTTTTGAAAAACCTAGCTATTCTTACTATGATATTTGGCAATCTCATTGCTATTACTCAAGCAAGCATGAAACATATGCTTGCATATTCGTCCATCCGTCAAATCCAATATGTAATTATTGGAACAAGTTCTGAATTTTGCTTAATTGCATCCAATATGGTACCCATAGTGCAGTCCTAGACGCTCATTATATTGTTTACAAATATGGAACCAAACCCCACAAATGGTATTAGCGAGGCCATACCAATACGGAACTCTGCACTTTTCCCGAACGCCGCAACATGCCAAGGTTGAACATTTATTTGAGGATTACTACTATTTTATCCCATTCAAGGAGGCAATGTTCTAAATGGAAGATATTGGACACATGGCAGCCAAGGGGATCATATGTCAGATTGATGGGGAATCGGACGTTTCATATTTACTAGTATTTAGTCAGATTTAGAATTTAGATTTGAATAGATTTAGTTGAAATTTAGGAGTTAAATGAATCTACATTTGGTTAGATTGATATGTTATCAATAATGAAATATATGGTGCACGTATTGTAGACTATATATATAACCATATAGTGGACTATGAGATTGAACAATGATGATTTGTATTAAATTTATGAAGCTATTTACTTTTGGTATTGATTTTAATCTCATGGATTGAATCATAGGTGGTGAAGCCAAGATCCGGGTTGCGATTCGAGATCATATCTTTCAATTCTTCTCTTATTCTTCCCCAATTCCACAAAATCCCTACTACAAAATCTAAAATCCCCTCAGTCCCATGTCAATTTGGTATCAAAGATTAATTTTCTACTTTTTTCCTTCCACAAAAATCCACTTCAAAAAATACAAATTACTGTTCACGCACTGTTCACGCGGCACTGTTCATCAGTCCAGCAGCAGCACCCAACAGTCCAGAGACCATTTCTTGCCTGTTTGGAGTCCGATTCGCGTTCCGTTTGAAGCTTTGAATACGTGACTGAGTCTCGGAGACACTGAAAAAGTTAGGGGCAATTGGACAGCAGGTCTGACTTTTACAAGTTTTTATTTGTGCCAATACTGTTCCTGCAGCAAAAGATCAGTGTTCCAGCCCCATTGTCCGATTTGAGCTCAGTTCGAGCCATTGAGATTCTTAGGTAATTTTTGACCTTTATACACTGAATTTTTTCTATAAACTTTTACTTCTGTGGAAGATACATAAATACTGATGTTGATGACAAAGAAGTTGAACAGGATATGTATGCGGCTATTCCATGTTTTTGGGTATCTAATGGTCATATTGGTTATGAGAGGTGGGAAAATGATCTTGAAGAATTCTTTAGTTATTTTGTTCTGACATGTGAGTAGAAGTATCACTACGCCCAAATGAAACTAGTTAGACAGGCATATTGGTTGTGAAAAGACAGTCATATCGACGATCAGTGTTGATTTGTCTTACGAGATCATCTTCGTAGAATATACACTCCACACCTTCTTTATGCATCTAGATAACTACAATGATCCCAATATTAAGCAAGGACCCGAGCCCGAGCCTGAAAGCCGATCATTCGCCAATATCTGCACTGAGCTTCTAAATGAGATCCGAAAACTTGTAGTAAGCCAGACTGTGAAGGTTGATACATATCCAGAACCAGACGTTGTTGAAGAGCCAAAGCCAGAGGTTGTTGATAAGCCCGATTCAAAATTAAAAGGGAAAGATACTTTTATTAGGACTCATGTAGATCTTCTAGCAGAGCCTACCATAAAGTTATCTTTGTCAGCTATGAGGATTCCCTTATCTCTGGGATCTTCTGATGTATATCACCCTTTACAGATCTTTCTAAAGGTAATATGTTCACAGGAGGTTGGATTTCTTATCGTGCAGAGTACAATCGGAGTCTTCAGCAGGGATGATTTGTTTCGGCATGCTACATGTGTATTGTTCGAGAAACCATCGACCACAGCTGGTGGGTCATGAAAACTAGTTCCAACTCCACCACCTTAGTTAAGTCATGACGCATCAGTATTGAATTTCAGACCACCACCTTAGCCTGATTGAGGATTCATGATGTAGTTCAATCCAATTGTGCTTGCCTTGCTACTTATCACTACATTCATTGGGGATGAATATTTTTAAGCCGGGGAGAATATGAGGAATCGACGGCTCAAATTTCTAGTATCTATTCAGATTCAGAATTTAGATTTGAATTTAGATTTGATTAGATTTGGTTGAGACTTAGGAGTTATTTGAATCTATATTTGGTTCGATTTGATATTCTCAATAATGATACGTATGATGCACGTATTTTAGGCTATATATATAGCATGTAGTGGACTATGAGACTGAACAATGATGATTTAAATTAAATTATGAAGCTATTTGCTTTTGGTATTGATTTTAATCCCATGAATTGAATCATAGACGGTGAAGCCAAGATCCGAGTTGCGATCTGGGATCATATCTTTCCTTTCTTCTATTGTTCTTCCCCAATTTCACAAAATCCCCACCACAAACTCTAAAACCCCCTCCGTCCCACATCACAGATAGTGTGTCAAGCAAATGTTGCGACAATAAGAAAACAGCGATCAATATGGGGGGTGAAAGATACATGCAATCTCATGTATATAAACAATACATGTAATCTCATGCATATAAACAATGACAAATTTAACATAAGCAGTATTCGAATCATCATTAACCTAATAAACTTATAAAATCTAAATGTAAAAAAGTTCAAAGAAGGTAAATTCATGTCATGCAACCAAACAAGCAACATAATAAGCAGGGTTGGAAATCTTAGTATGAGTACTAGCCCATGTTTTTGAGTATCAATATCAGCAATATGTGACGTTTATTGTCGATATACATCAGATTCATCCGATATTTGAAATCATGATAATAAGTATAAAAAATAAAGTAACAAACATAAAGAACAAATAAACAAATAAATAAACAATTACAATACTTATAATTCATGTGTAAAATACGATGTTCGAGGACATGTTGGGCAAAATGTCAGGCAATGTGTCGGATCAAATATGATATGTCAGGGTCATTGACTGAAAATTTTTAAAAGCTCTATCTACCTTCACGTCGTGGCTTTGAAAGCTCACATGACATTTGGCTGATATGTTGGGACATGCCAAGAACATTTGAAACAATATAGGGAGGGTTGGAGCTTCCAACCTGTAACCGCTGCTTCTGCAAGGTGGCTTACTGTATCCTGAGTTTCCACATAATGCAGGATCTCAACACCTCTATTTTTTTTTTCTTCCCAACCTCTCCCTTCGAACCTACTTTTCTACTACATAGATTAAAAGAAAAAACTGATGCAGCAGCCATGATATCATTCCCAAGCACTCTAAACCCACTTAGAGTGGCAAATAGCAACGGAATCATAATACGACAACAATATTCACATCTGTTTTTTCAACCATCTTCTAGCTTCCTTTTTGCATGGATTTAAAATAACAGTCATGTGCAATGCATTCAAATATATAATAACAAAAAGAGATATATAATAACAAAAAGAGTTCATTCCAAATATTTCTTTGTTACAAGTTATAACATGTGTCCTTTTTCTCCATTCCTCATAATCAATGTCTATTTCCTCTTTCAAAGTAGCAACTACCTTATCCTTTATTCCTGCACCAGCCCAAGTTTATTTTGATCTTCCCTAGTCCTAGCAACTCAAACTATGATAATATCTCTCAACTTCGGTTCATAAATAGTCACTTTCCACTGCACATGCACATCTTAAATAATTAGCCCACATCTTATCATCATGGGTAGCATTCAAAGAATATTTCTAAAAACATAGCACTACTCTGAAGTTTAATTTGTCAATGAGTGCTCTAAAAATTTACAAATATACATCTTTTGCAGGAACAATTAGATATAGAAATTGAACAAAGTAGTTTCAGTTAGTGAGTGTACGCTTACTCATAGGTGTTATCTACAACAAGCCATGCGCCTGCACTCTTACAGAGATCCGAAATTCTCTGGAAAGAACATAGTAAAATATATAAATATATAGAAAAACTGGCGGTATGCGGTTGTGAGCATGTGCATGTGGGTGTTCATGCTAGCGACTGTGTGCGTGAGTGCGAGGCAGGGAGGGAGTAAAGGACCTGCAAGAGAGGCTTTGGGATATAGGCACCAGAGGGGTTTCCAGGATTTACAACAGTAACAAGCTTTGGAACTGGTTTATCATCCTGCTTTTTCAGAGCCTTTTCCAACCAATCTACAGCACACAAGTATTAATCAGAATTTTTGAGATTTTGGATTAAAAGGAGAGGCTAGTCTAGAGGACCACCTACGTCATATTCATTGCAGTCAAAATGCAGTCAACCAAAAAGTTAGAAAATACGAAAATGATATGTATTTTTGGTATATCTGGGAAAGTTTAAATAATTTCAATCTGTGTATCTGGGAACATTTTAGAAGTATATACACTAATTTAATCTCAAACCTTTCAATTGGCATCATTTTCAGGTATGCAAATATGCAATGTATGCTCAACACAAAAGAAGCAGATTAAATGCCACTTACAATAAAATTTCTAAAGAATGGTAAACGAGTTAAACAATTTAATGAATCTTAATAGAGTTTTATGTTGTCAAAAGACTCCAACCGAAGTCTCTTTTGAAAAGAACAGAGTGCTATTTAGCACCAGCCAATAGTGCTCTGTTATAGACCTAGATGAATGTCATTTAAGTGATTTTAACTTCAACAAGAGTAGTTCAAAGTTTAACTAAGGGTGAAAATTTCTTTGAGATATAGTTTCAGATGGAAGAACAGTTGTTCTAATATCAGTTATAGCATTTGACGCCGGTAAATGAAAGCCATAGGTAGAGTAATATGCATCACTATCCTATCTTACGTATTGATCGGCTTCACTTCTAAAGAAGTGAAAGTTCGCAAATCGATCAGCATTAGCACGTCTGCCCAAAGCAAGGAGTCTTACCTACATCTGGTTGAAGTGTCTTGGGATTGCTAGGACCAACCAATATGTCAGTGATGCCTGTCATCTGGAAGGACATGTACGCATTGAAGTAATACGGTGCGAACATCACAACAGAGTCCCCAGCATCACATAATGTAAGCACAACATTTACAAATGCCTGTTAAATAGATAAAGAAAACATAAGATAAGAGTTCATAAATATCAAACAACCTGTACAAAAGAGAAACAAATAGAAAACTTATCTTACTCATGTGAATATAAAAAATGAATCAAAAAGCAAGTAGAATCTAATTCCAAAGAAAAGAAAGTGCAAGGTCAACAACAACAACAACAAATTTTAGTTCGGACCTTTGGGATCGGCCACATAAACCCACTTCTCTATTCAGCTCTATCAAGGGCCGTCCCAGATTCTCAATCCATGTTCCTTTAGATCTACTCCCAGTCATCCTTGCTCCATCAACCACAATACTATGAATCCTCAACTTCAGTCAAGGATAAATTGAGGAATAACTGGTTGAGATGTTTGAGCATCTGCAATGAAGAACTTCAAGTGTGGTGGCTGGAGGATTGACATGATTCCAGTTGATGGAGCAAGGACAAAGGGTAGACTAACCAAACATGAATATGGTAGCTGTTCATTTGAAAAATATGCAACATCTTTCAGAAAACTTGGAGCTCCCCTTGATATCTATAACTTTTCCTTGAAGGCTTTATTCAAACCCTTTATAAACGGTAAGATTTATGGTACCATCAGATGCAAATTTATACTAATATATTTCCATTACCACCATAACCTTGAATAGACCCGAGGTGTAGGAAAGAACCTCAATACTTGGTGACTAGGTAAATAGTTCACACTGCCAGTTCTTCATTCCCTGATCGTTTACCTAGATGTAGCTTCTAAAGTTGACACAACTCCCGATTGTGCGTCAAGGGTAATATATATATTTTTTGCATAGTTTACACTAACTCAATGAAGGTGGCAATAATCATTAACTTTTCTCTCAACAAAAGATGTTCCTTGCATCTTAACACCTTTAACCTTGCCAAATTCAAGAGCCCTGACCATCACTAGCTGGCCTATCAACAGATACAACATTCTGTTTTAGGATTTAAAATTGTGAAACTCTTGAATAGTTAGTTTCCTATTACAAGTCTTTATTTTATTAGGAGTTTATATATCTTTAGTAGTTATACTCAGATTATGAGTTGTATTTATAATTACCTATAAATAATAGCATTGAGTGAGGAATCTACAACTGTCTTAGATCTTTTCCTCTCAAATTCTGATATGGTATCAGAGCCAAAAACCCTAACCCGAGCCACCACCAATATATGCTATAAAAAAGTTATTGTTCACGTGAACAATAACACGGCACCTCGATCACGTGAACAATTAAAAAAAAAAAAAATACCCTAGCCCTTTTCCTGTCTTTGTTGTCACGCAAACACTAACTCATCTCCTTTCTTACCTTCGCCACCTCCCGAAGACCTCTTTTGTCTGTTTATGACCTCGGGAGGCCCTGCTACATGGTTATGCTACTCTTCTGTGCCTATTGGTGACCTTTTGATGCCAACATAGAGTTCGTTGAGATCATTTATCCTCTCTATGCTATCTATTGCACCGCTTGAACATCGTTGTTGATGTTTCCTCTGGTTACTGCTATCTATCTATTTACCTACTCGTGTTTACCTAATTACTAGCTGCTATGTCTTCCAAAGATATCAAATATACCTTCAATTTTCTTGTTCCTAAGCACTTGGCTACCACCGTCAAAATCAATGGTACTATCTCTTATGGGCTCAGTCCTTTCGTCTCTTTGTTGGCTCGCAAAAGAACAAAAGCATCTTATAGAGGGTCCTCCAGCAACAGTTTTACTGCCTATGATAATTGGATGGCAAGTGACTATAGCGCATGGTTCAAAGACTCGGCCGAGTCGGAGACGAGTCGGCCGAGTCGTATCCGTCTCGGCCCACTCCGAGACGAGTCCGAGTCACGAGTCGTCGACTCAACTCAGAGGAGACTGACTAGGCCGAGAATCAGAATTGACTCGGTCGATTTGGCATTATGATGATAATTTTGTGCCTCATCGCAATTCAATGTGGAAATAACTAACATTAACATGTATTTATGAATGTAGTTTGTTCAATTTGCTATATTGTGCATGTATTTTGATATGCTTCTACCGACGACGCGTGTATTTATACTTTCACTTTATATTTAGTGTGCTAGGTGATATATTTTGAACATGTGATACATGAATATGGATGTCTACATTTTTTTTAAGATTTATCGTGATTTTTTCAGAATTTTTTTAGCTTTCTATGTAGCGTTTTGCGCGTATCGCCCGATACCGATCCGAGTCACCGAGACCGATCCGTCTCAGTGCCCGCCGAGTTGGCGGCCGAGACCGCGACCGTGAACCATGCTATAGCGTGATGGTGTGGCTGCTTAGCAGTATGAATAAGAACGTTAGTGTAAGTGTCATGTTTCTAAAAACTGCCACCAAAGAGATATATGATACTCTAAAGGAGATGTATTTCAAAGAGCAGAATATTTCTCGTGTTGCTGATCTATATGAGAAGATATTCTCACTATGACATGAAAGTCACTCTTTATCCGACTACTACTCTGAATTAAGGAAACTCTCGATGAGTTGGATTCATGTCTACCCTTGTACTCGATTTAAAGGTGCTTAAGTGGTATCATGATGAGCTAACAGTGGCTAAGTTTCTATCCAGGTTGGGTACCTCCTTGGGCAATCAAGTTCGAGGGCATATTCTTGGTAGTGATATGGTTCCGTCTTTCTTTACCACTTTATCGTGAGTCGGTCGTGTTTCCATGAGAGGTGATTCTTCTTCTAGTGTTTTTTTCTCGTGTTATGAACACCGCTATGGTAGTCCGAGGTTGTGGCAGAGGTGGAGAATGTAGCCATGGTCATGGTTGCGATTCATGGGGAGGATATGGACACGGAGACAAGGGTCCACGTCATTGTGCTCATTATGATAAAATAATCATACAGCAGATAAGTACTAGGATAAATTTTGATAAAATTGAGTAAGCTCAGGTTGTTGGTTCTACATTTACATCTACTTCAACTGCTATCTACATCACTGCTGCTTCCACTGTGCAAATCTCCTAGACAGACTATAGTCATTTCCTTCAGCTTTAGATTGCCCAACCATCTCAGTCAGCTAATAGTATCATGCATGAGCCTGCTTCAGATACAAGTGCATTTACTGCTTTCACTAGTAAGCCTTGGGTTTTAATTCATGAGTCTTTACTCATATGATAGGTATCAAAGAAAATTTTCACTCTTTCTTTTCTAGATAATATTTCTCCTGTTAATATTGTTAATGGTAGAGTTGTTCATGCTACCTCTTCTTTATCACTAAATGATGTCTTATCTGTTTCTAAATTCACTGTTAGTCTCCTATCTATCAACAAATTTACTATACAAACCCGCTTTTGTGCTATAGTTTACCCTACCCATTATGTGCTTCAGGATCTACAGACTGAGATAAGGATTAGTTTGCGTTGTGAATATGGCGACCTCTATTACTTAGATAATGCTACACTCCACTTTCGTCTAGTTATTATTTCCTCCTCATACTCCACTACAATGACACCATAGGTTGAGGCATCCTTCTTTGCAAAACGCTGCGTAAGTGCTGCCTAATGAGTCCTCTATTACTACCTTAAATTGTGAGTTTTGTCGATTAGAAAAGCATC
Source organism: Agave tequilana (assembly GCA_038442645.1). Lineage (NCBI taxonomy): Eukaryota > Viridiplantae > Streptophyta > Magnoliopsida > Asparagales > Asparagaceae > Agave > Agave tequilana. The sequence continues at coordinate 140,011 of JAVJIF010004802.1, read as the reverse complement.
ACCGTGCTTCCTATCCTAGTCATGTCGATAATAGGAATATTTCTTTTTTCAATTGGTCCACTCTGATTTTTGGGACCATATTGTCTTTGCTTCCATGTCTAATTTTCGGTATTTTAGTTTTTTTGGATGATTATTCTAAAACGTCTTGGGTGTACTTGTTGAAAGACATGACTCATATTTAAATAACAACCCAGTTTTCTACCACTATTCAAGGTTCTAAATATCGGATATCGGGATCATATCGGATGGGAGTTTTTCATATCGGATATCAAATATCGGATATCAGCTGAGATATCGGGGATACGCGCGCATATCGGGCGTTCATATCAGGCACTATACATAATGAAATATTGATAAATAAAAGTTGGTTTAGCGTCATAAATATCATCTATCTAATAAAAATGATGTTATATGCATGAAAAAATAGTAAAAACCAATGTACATTTGCACGCAGTCATGCAATAAATAAGTTATTTCATATCTGGCGATATATTTGGCGATTTATCGGCCGATATCGGGCAATTTATCAGCCGATATTTCAAATATCGACCGTTTTTTGCTGAAAAGATGTGGTGAACGATTTCCCTGTATCGTATCGGCAACAGAGAAAAAAGAGATATCGAACGATATCTCGGCCGACTCGGCCGATATTTAAAACGGGGCTACTATTTGTGGTTTGTGCGCTAATAATGCGCGTGAGTATACTCAAAAAGAAGTTTCTCATTTTTGTGCATCTTATGTTATATTACACCAGACTACTTGTGTACACACTTCACAACAAATAGGGTAGTTGGAAGAAAACTAAAACACCTAAATGTGGCTCGCACCTTGTTGGTTCACATGCATGTACATAAAACTTTTTGGACAGAAGCTATTCTTTGTGCTTAATAGCTTATCATTTAATAAATAGAATGCCTTTTTTTGTACTAAATGACAAAATTCTCTTTTCTTGCATGTCTAAACCGACCTTTTTAGGTGTTTCTCATGCGTTTGATTTTACTTGTTTTGTTAAAAATCTTCAACCTAGATTGGATAAGTTAGAACTTAAGCTATAAAATATGTTTTTGTTGGTTATTCCGCAACACAGAAAGACTATAAATGTTTTGATCCTATACACCGCAAGTTTTATACTTATGTTGTTGTGACCTTCTTTGAGTCAATTCTGTATTTTGCTCCTACTGTTTCTCATGCTCTACCTTGGCGTGTGCCTAGTTCTGGGGATTTGGAGAAAGAGATTATATCTAAACCATTGCAGGTGTATACCAAATGTTTCAAGTACAGTCTTTACTTCACTCCCTGCTAATCCAGAATCTATAACTGCAGGTCTTGATCCTCTCATTATGTTTATTTGCCTACTGCTCCTCCACTTCCTACTGTTGAGATGAATAATTTTGCTCCTTCAAACTTAAATCCTTCTATTGCTCACGAAAGGGTAAACGATATTGTGCTCAACATTCTATTTTCAATTTTATTTCCTATGATCGTCTTACCCCACTTTCCCGTCATTTTGTTCTGTTTGTGTCTTCTATTTCTATACCCAAGTCTTATCAGAAAGTATTGATAATGGAAGCAAGTCATGGATGACGAGACAAATAATCTCATCTCACATGAGACGGGATATTGTGCCTACTTCATATGGATTACCTATAATCTGTTGGCGGTGGTGTTTACTATCCAATATCATCCAGATGGCACAGTGAACAGATTTAAAGCTCGTCTAGCTGCTCGTGACTTTACTCAAACTTATGGAGTGAATTATCTGAAGACGTCTTCTGTGACAGAATAATCAAAATATAGTGTGCAAGCTCAAAAAGGTGATATATAATCTTCAGCAAAGTTCGCGACCTGGCTTGATAAGTTCAGCCGTATCATCTATGAAGTGGGGGTTTCAGAAGTCCCATATTGATCTGTCTTCAGACGCATGACTTCTTCAGATATTATGGTTCTTGTTTATATTGATGACATCTAGTGACTGAGAGTGATGTTGATGGTATTGAGAAAGCTAAAGAGTATCTTAAGACTCAATTTGCAACTAAAGTATTGGCAGGCCAAGGTACTTTCTTAGGATTAAAATTGCTCAAAGTAAACAAGGAGTAGTTCTTTCTCAACAAAAGTATGCTTTCGATTTACTACAAGAGACTGGACTACTTGGTTGTAAGCCAGTACTCCCATAGATATTGATGTTGATTTGTGGGATGAGACTGAACCACTATTTGAGGATGTTTATCTGTACATGAGACTCGTAAGTAAACTTATTTCTAAGTACAAGAGACTCATAAGTAAACTTATCTATCTCACAATTACAAGATCGAATATTGCCTACTAGTGAGTCAGTTTATGCACAAACGTATAGAGATCATTGGAAGACTATCTTGAGAATTCTGACATACATCAAGAAATCTCCAGGTAACTGATTATTGTATAAAAATCATGGACAGATCAGATTAAAGTTTTTTCAGGTTCTAACTATGCAAAGGATAAAAGAGATTGAAAATCTACTTGCACTTATGTTGAAGGTAATTTGGTAAGTTGGAGGAGTAAGAAGCACAATGTTATATCTCATTTCAGTAATGAAGCAGAGTATAGAGCGATGGCCAATACCACATGTGAGATGATGTGGATGAAATCCCTATTGTGGGAACTCAGATTCAATGTGGATAGTCCAATGCCTATGTATTGTGATAACCAGGCTACTATTTACATAACCATCAATCCTATCTTTCATGAGAGGACAAAGCATATAGAGGTGGACTACCATTTTGTTCATGATGCAGTCTCTTAAAAGTTGATTTCTACTTTATTCACTCTGTCTTCTGAAGAACTTGCAGATATGTTTACAAAAGATACTTAAGTTTTCTCGTACTTATGTAACAAGCTGGGCATGATAGATATTTATACTCCAGCTTGAGAGAGAGTGTTAAACTCTTGAATAGTTAGTTTCATATTAGGAGTCTTTGTTCTGTTAGGAGTTTTTATATCTTTAGGAGTCCTACTAAAATTATGAGTTGTATTTGTAATTGCCTATAAATAATAGTGTTGAGTGAGAAATCTACAACTCTCTTAGATCTTTTTCTTCAAATTCTAATAAATTGAAATATAATGAACTCCTTAAGAATATATTTGATAATTTGTGGAGAGAACTGGCGAAGCAAATCCAAAATTAATAATTTTAGAATATAAAAATATTATCCTAAAACTTCACCATATTTCAGAGTTTTTGTGTAGTGGCAAAGAATTTAATATGGTATCAAAACAATCCAAGTTCAATTTCCACCAGGCGTGCATTAAAAGAGCATATTAAAAAATAATACTGCTGCCAAGTTCTGGCTTATAAAAAGAACAGTCGACTTGTGGGGGAAATGTTAGAATATCAAAGTATTACCCTCCACCCTCACCACAACTTTAAAGTTTTTATGCAGTGGAAGGAACTTTAATAAAGTCAAGGGAAAATGCTAGATTCAGTGTACCTAACATATTCAACAAATTTTTGTTTCATACCCTATACATATTAATGATTGTACAAACTACATGTATATGTAATTTCAACATTGACAACTTTTATAGGTAGTAGATTATCATCAACCTTCAAAAATGTCCCTCTCAAATAGAAGAAAGAAAGGGGAAAAAACCCTCAAACATCATTTGTTTCAACCGTGAGAGAAGGCTATAAGACTCCATTTGACCTCTTCCGAGCCTAAAAAATGTTATATCCCAAAATGAATAAATCATATGTACCAGATTCATACATAAAAGGCATAGAACCCCAGCATTGTCAGATTGAACAAGCCTAAAATGAAAGACTAATAAAACTTGTGCCAGTAATTAGTACCCAACATCCTATAGAAATCAACAAAGTTTTCACCATGTGGAAAGGAAAATTTCACCTTCTCATAGTTGTGAGAAGCCATTTTTCAAACACAAGAAATTCAAGAAAACAATTCAAAATTTCAGATAAATGACAAGTATTAAAGGACTTCCAAAGAAAACATAACAAAAGGATCAAACAAGGGAATGCAGTCAAATATAAAAAGTAATGAGCACCTCTTGTCTCAACCATAATACAGGGGGAAAAAAACATGAAGTATTGCCTTCTATAGTCAATTGATTACTGCAAAACAGTTTTATACTTCAAATCACGAGAGAATTATTAAGGTCATAGTTCTCACCTGGTTTGCACCAGCTGTCACCATAACAGAAGACCTGGTTAATTTGTTTTCCCGACGCAACTGCAAACAACACAGTTTAAGTGTATAGTGATATAAATAGAACCAACTTTTACCATAGCAGAATATATATACAATCTAATTCTTTTTCATACTCTTTAATAACCATAATCGACTAGTAGTGTGGTAATTAAATATATAAAATAAAATACTTGGAGAAAAGTTTGCATACTTGGATTTGGTTTTAGTAATGATGCAGAAGAATTTCGGTTTTGGTAATTTCGGCAATTTCCATCTGTTTTGGTTTCATTTTCATTGATTCCTCATGCCCTTGACACCCTTTTGAAAAGTTACATTGTTCTTTTAAGTGAATTAAATCAGATTTTAGTCCAACTGGATTATTAAATTGTGACCAAACTTGGAACCCAGTTAAATAACTTGATAGTTAAGTAGCCTTTGGTTGACCCATAGAACCCAATCCATCAACCATATTAAAACTGAACCAACTTCCAATCCACACTAATTTAACCCAGGGTTTCAAGATTACAAAGATAAAGATTTGGGATTTTTAAGGGGTGAAGTTTGAGCACAAAGAAAAATATTAGCAGCAGTCAAGACCTAAACAGAAGGAAACTAGGGAAGGGGAAACTAATACAAGGGATAGACAAGAGGATAACAATAAGACCCCAGTCTTCAATAACAAATGCACTTTGTTCATCATAATTTCCCCAGTTTCCTGTATATATTCTGCTATTGTATTACATGATTAAACCATGACCGACCCCTAATAGAAACATCACAAATGCAAGACTATTGGGAGATTGTAACAGAACTAAATTACCACATTTAAAAGATTATTGCAACCCTAAAAAAAATCCCATTTCTCTAGAAAAGAAGACGCATAAATAAATTTCAAGCTAAATCTCACTCTTAGAACCTTGATCTCAATTTAGCCATCATAAATAATGGCAAGAAGACCCAAAGCCTATGTTTGCAAACAAGAGTTAAGAGGGTAGGTGTAAGGGACTTGCCCAATAAGAGTTAAGGGTTTATCCCAAAACCATCTCAGAGCTGGTGTATTTTGTATTTGCCCCAAAAGAGTAGAGAGAAAAGTGCATAATATTCTTTTAATTCCAAGTTTGCCCTTTACACCTCAACCCATAACTCTTGCTCAAAATGGTTGTTTGGCAAGTGTTAATCCGTCATATTGAGCTCTTTTGTTACCAAATAAGGCCAAAGTGCAGAAGAACAAATGCAAATTAATAGCCACCGCTCTCCAATGGCATGTGATAAGCAATTTTGTCAATATCTTATCTTTATGTGACACATGCCTTGCAATTCAAGCAGATATACATGATATTTCTTTCTTCTGATATTGAATGCATAGAATTGATATGTATTTTATGCGTGCATTTGCTGGGTCAACTTAAGACACAATTTGTTAATCTCACTGTACAATATACACGACATCTTACATCAAGATAACTCGAATTATGAATGGGTTTCGAACTCATTAAGAAGACCTTTTAGGTTAACTAAGGTTTGGAAGTTTTAAAACGAGTCCAGTTTTCACAAATGAAAAGTTCCAAAACTAAGACATCCTATTTTGTTGATGGAAACAGATGCAAAACATTTAGTATACTCAGTTTTCTTTTCGGCTCACTATTAAGACCACAACCAATCCCTTAACCCATAGTTCTAACAGGTCGAGCGCCCCTTTCATGGGTTGAAAGTTGGATTTTTTTACACAGCGATATATTTTTTTTCAAGTCTGCTTCTTTTTAAATGGGTGCTCGGTGGGAATTGAACTTGGACTGCTCTGATACCATATTAAAATTCCTATCACTAAGACAAAACTCCGAAATTGTGATGAGGGTATTATATTTATATTCGAATACTCAAAAACCTCTAAATCCTCACTTATGAACCAAGAAAACAAATCTTTAGTGGAAAAGCTATCATAAACGTTGAAAGGCAATCACAAAGGTATTATTTTTACATGTATGATGAACTTTTGGGTTATTTTTGGTTCTATGAATCAACAATAAATAGTCTTGTCCCATCAAGATTTTGTTGAATTTTTGAGTTTTGGAGTTTCCTTTCATGGATGAATAGCATGTTTCTTCTCGTATAATGGATGAATGGAATATTTCTAGTTTATTTTCATTTGAAAAAACAATGAGCATGTTAAACATCATTTAAGAGTGGTTAATTGAATTTTTATATATTTACTCATTTATTTTCTAGTATTAAAGTATTATGCATTATATTTAAATACAATTTAATTTTGTGGCCTCATTTTAGTTAATGGCCTTATGGTCATTGGATTTATTTAACTAGTATTTATCTCACATTGAATTTGATGGTGGCAACGAGTGTTCATATCATGTATGTCTCATGTTTATGATCATCCAGTTTGACATCTCATATTTAATGTTTTAATTGATTTAGATTCAGTTATTTAATAATAGGCTTGCTACTCATGTCTACAATATTTTAGCATTATATGGCTAATTTCATGTTTTATGCTTCTAATATAGGTTTGCCACTCATATTTATGTTTTAATTGATTTAGAAACAATGACTGTCAGTTGTCCTATTTTTAAGTTCTCCTACTGTGTTATATAGCTGTATACTCAAATAATTACATACTATTTAGACATGGAAAAGTTGAAACTTATGGTCCACGATGGGATAAGATGCGTGATATGGGAAACATGGAAATCAGTAAATAATGCACCTTCCCATAGTTGGAGTTAAAGTCATAGTAGTATTAATGATTCAAGCTTTTCTAATGATATCTAGGTGTTGGGCTATTTCAAATCAGGAAAACTGATACCAAAAGATCAATATATATCTGAAACTTAAACCAGGAGTCGAGTATTAAAAAGCATATAGTGAAAGAATAGTAACTTTTCTTGGTCACAATCATCTTGTTACAACAATTCTCACCTTATCTGTTTAATTCATATTACGACTGAAACTTTTATCAAAGAGGAAATCGCATGTCTGTTTAGTTCATATTATGACTGAAACTTTTTTCAAAGGAAAATATGTAGGGAAGCTTCATAGTAGAGCTCTATTTGCAGATAAAGGAGCTGATTAGCTACGGAAGTTGAAATGGGCAAGTTTACATTACCACAGCAGGTTTTGAACCCTTGTCCCAACAATAATATTAGTATAAATTGAGTTTTTCTTACCTTGGATAGATGAAGCCATGCATTTGAAAAGCTCAAAGCAAGTTCTACAATTTGAATTAGACATAAAGTGCACATGCTAGAACTGTGTGACTACTCATGAGTGATAAACTTGATCAAGTAGATAGATGAAGAGAGTAAAAGAATGACAGCAAGAGAACCAGTGAGTTAAGAATTATTACAATAAATGCAAGAAAAGCAGTGGTTAAATTAAATAACAAAATATATATCTGAGATTGATAACCAGCCTCAATACAACTAAGGTCCTTTGGCTACTACCTTAGACAGCGGGCACTTCAATTTATAAATTGACACAGAAACTAGGTAATATTATGTTGAAAAAAAATTTTAGCACAACAGATTGTTTATTTTGCATATCAGCTTATAAGACCCAAAAGGTATGTACATTCCATTCATCACCAGTAACATAGTGAAGATGCATTAAAAACGGTCATATATTGTGCATATTATAATATTACTGATCGCAGTAGTCAGATTCTGAAATTTATCTGTTCATAATTAAATACCTTCTCAACCAATGCCTTTCGGAGTTCTGGAAGACCTTCATCAGCACCATAACGACTAGTTGAAGGTTCCCACACCATTTCTTTGACTTTATTCAATGCTTCCTCAGGTGGTTGCCAATATACTACACCCTGCATTAAATTGCATTGAAGGATAAATTATCCTCATCAAAGTGACGCTCAAAGTACATTTGTCTATATCCTCCTAACATAAACATTACCTTAACATTAAATGAAAAGCCATAAAAAGTTCTCTTGGCAAAGGAGACAAATAATGAAATAATTTCTCACCACATGTCTATATCCTCCTATATATATATATATATATATATATATATATATATATATATATATATATATATATATATATATATATATATATATATATATATATATATATATATATATATATATATTCAGCATGTCCATTATACCACAAAACCAATGGTTGACTATTTCTTATACAGAAACTTTTGCGGTTCAACTACATAAACAATGTCACATCTCTAGCATGTTCCCATCTGATTAATGGTTCGACAGATCCTAGAATACAATGAATGGGGGAACCACACACAAAATAGCTATCAAATACATAAAAATATCCTTCTTTACCCTCATCATCACCACCACTAACAACCGCAAGGGAAAAAGAAAAAAAACGAAAAAGGAAGAAAAAAAAAACACGCATACTCGCTCACAGAAAGACATGGGATAATTTATAATTTCAGGAGCAAACTATTTTCCAACCTCCAGCTCCCTAGTTGCCTAGGTTAATTCTTCTAAACGAGAGAAATTTGAACTTAATACAAATAGAAATGTTTAAATGGTCCTTACCTCCTCTCCTAGCACACTCCAAAACTTACATGATATGCCCCAAGTTGTTATTCGTAAGCCTAATACTTCTAAACAAGAAGTATCTTATTCATTTTGCATAACCTATATGAATATTTTGATGGTCCATAGTCCCCGATCATAATAAAGCAAGTACACACAAAAATTCTAGGTTTAATACGTCTAAGAAGTATTCTTTGCGAACAAAAAACATTTCAAGTTGCAAAAGCTGATAAATACTCTAAATGATAAAATGATTTTTTGGGGGTATTGTGGGTAAATTCCTAAGGAATTAATCTACGCACCAAAATAATAGTGTGTACAATCAAATCACAGAAAGCAATCGTAAACACACGAACTTACAGCAAAAAAATCACAGGGAGAGAGAGAGAGAGAGAGGAGAATTCCACTACAACAATGGTGATTAAAAATGGGCTTCTCTGGTGTGTTAAAATTCCTGAATTCAATTGATCTTCTTTCCCCCTCCACGTTGGGAGGGATTTGTTATTTATACAGGTCATATCAAAAAGATAAGGTTGGGGAGTTTCGCTCAGTTTGAACACTTAAGTTCCTCCTCTTGATGGCGGTTGAGTTGAACATCCTACTTCAAATCAAAATAGGGGAGAGTTCATCTCTATCTGGAGGTTTGTGCCTTGTTGTAGATGAGGACGAATTATCCCTGAAGGGTAACTGTCTCGTTTGAATGATGATTAGGCTTAAAAATAGAGATCTCCTATAACCGAATTTATCTCTTCTTCTAATTACCCAACCCGCTTGAAATTCAAATTGGGCGAAGACTCCGAATTAGATGTTCTGAAAGTGGCCACACGTCGCGCATCCCTTAGGGACTGGATAGATATGTGTCACGATATCAGGTGGGTCAGAAAGTGACCACTACATATGCCCCCTTTGCTCCCTTTTCTTTGGAAGAGGTCGAAAACTTTCCCTCGAGGGCTATAAGTTCTCGAGGGCTCTGATAGTGAGAGACGAGCAGATATAAATTTTGGGTCTGCCATGTGTCGATCACTGTCGCTTCAAGTTTCGCCTCGTAGTGGTGTTTGTAACTCTACAGGCTAACAGAGCCTTAAACGTGGTGTTTCGCCTCGTAGTGGTGTTTGTAACTCTACAGGCTAACAGAGCCTTAAACGTGCGTCACATCCTCCGCAGCACTAGTTAATTAACAGCCAATTTTCAGGAGTCACGGCGTTCAAGGAAGGTGTGGCATATCTAGCGCGATCATTTTGATCTGAACCATCACGACACGTGTATGCAGCTGATCGAGTGGCTCTTCTTCTTTGGGATTAGAATCCTGAGCGGTTGACGCTTGGGCTTCTTTTTTCTCTATAAATAGGGTAAAAATCTTCAAGAGAGATCTGAGATGTTTCTTGAGAGTTCCTTACTGCAAAAAGCTTGCACTGTTCTGCGGGTGATGATGTTTTTCTTCGTTCTTTATTCAGTGGAGGAAGGAGAGGGAGAGAATGGTGATGGTTGTTGTACTCTTGATGTTCGGGAGTTCGTATGTCAAGGAGTTTCGGTTCTTGTGATGAGCTCATCAAGTAGGTTCGGTTCTTGTAATGAGACCCAGTTGCCGGGATGGATAGGGAATGACCTATCTTCTGCTTGGTCTGCATGTCTGGCTTCTGGCCGGAGCAGACTTGGTAGAAATTGGGGCTTGACCCCTTATTATTTCCTTGCAGTGAACATAGAGCAGGGAACATAAGGGCATTTGACGCCGGCTCTGGTATCAGAGGTCGATCGTATGTGCTTTTATGGGGTGTCGCCTCCTTGTCCGTCTCCGCTCCGAAGTTACGGTCTTGACATCGGTATCCTCCTTGCCTTTCGAGCAAGGTCTCCCTGCTGGCGCCTTCCTGAGAGTTCTCGGTATCGTCGCTCATTCGGCCCTGGTGGATTATTTGCTTAGGAGTCATCACCAAGACGTAGTTGGGGCGCGACAATAAGCATCTCCGCTTTCTCTCAGGAAAAACACATTCATACACAATCAGAACTTGTATCACTCTTGTTAGATGTATTCACATTTTGTACTTAGATGGATGTGATTGAAAAATTCCATAATAAAGCAAAGAATGTTTAACACATGTGCTGTTTAGATCTTGCTTTGTTTGAGATTTGACTCGTTGCGCCTGCTCAAGGAACCGTTCTGGTTCCGAAACGTTTAGAATGATTTGGAATATAGTTTCCGAATAAGATTCGTTCCCCGAGGGAACCTGCAAGTGTTTACCTAGGTGGACCTTTCAGCTTCGAGGTTGTGTTGTCATGTTGGTCATAGGTGGACTGTTGACTTGCTCGGGGATCTTCAGAATAGATCGTAGTGTAGGCTGACTCCAAGCAGTTAATATGGGAGGACCTCGATCCTCCATGAGACCTCCCGAGGTGTCACCGTCAGGGTGAAGACCCGTATAGGCGGTTGACCTGCTCGGGCGGCCATCAGGGTATATCCCATTATAAGCTGGCTTCGAGCATCCAGCGTGGGTGAGCCTCCGTCTTTCAGGAAGCCCCCCAAAGAGTCGTCGTCAAGGTGAAGACCCATATAGGCGGTTGATCTGCTCGGGCAGCCATCAGAGTATATCTCGTTATAGGTTGGCTCCGAGCATCTAACGTGGGCGAGCCTCCATCTTTCAGGAAGCCCGCCGAAGGGTCGCCGTCGGGGTGAAGACCCATATAGGCGATTGACCTTCTCAGGGCGGCTATCAGGGTATATCCCATTATAAGTTGGCCCCGAGCATCCAACGTGGGCGAGTTTTCATCTTTCAGGAAGCCCCCGAAGGGTCGCTGTCAGGGTGAAGACCCATATAGGCGGTTGACCTGCTCGGACGGCCATCAGAGTATATCCCATTATAGACTGACTCCGGGCATCCAACATGGGCGAGCCCCCGTCTTTCAGGAAGCCCCAAAGGGTCACCATCAGGGTTGAAGACCCATGAGGCGGTTGACTCACTCGAGTGACCGTCAAGGTGAATACATGTCTAAGCTGACTCCGAGCAGTCATTGTGAGCGAACCTCCATCTTTCAAGGGGCTCCCCGAGAGATAGCCGCGAGGTTATTTTTTCTTTATAACCATTAGGGTAGAACCCGATATAGGTTGTTGACTCACTCGAGTGGCTGTTAAGGTGAATACATGTCTAAGCTGACTCCGAGCAGTCATTGTGGGTGAGCGCCCATCTTTCAGGGGACTCCTCGAGGGATAGCTGCAGGGCTGTTTTTTCCTTGTAGCCATCAGGGTAGGACCTGATATAAGATGTTAACTCACTCGAGTGGCCATAAAGGTGAACACCTGTCTAGGCTGATTCCGAGCAGTCATTGTGGGCAAACCCCCATCTTTCAGAGGACTCCCCGAGGGATAGCCGCGGGGTTATTTTCCCTTGTAGCCATCAGGGTAGGATCCGATATAGGCTATTGACTCACTTGAGTGGCCGTCAAGGTGAACACTGTCTAGACTGACCCCAAGCAATCATTATGGGTGAGCCTCCATCTTTTAGGGGGCTCCCCGAGGGATAGTCCCCGAGGTTATTTTTCCTTTGTAGCCATCGGGATAGGACTCAATACAGGTTGTTGACTCACTCGAGTGGCTATCAAGGTGAACACTTGTCTATGCTAACTCCGAGTAGTCGTTGTGAGCGAGCCCCCATCTTTCAGGGGACTCTCAAGGGATAGCTGCGGGTGCTGTTTTCTCTTGTAGCCGTCAGGGTAGGACCCGATATAGGTTGTTGACTCACTCGAGTAGCCATCAAGGTGAACACATGTCTAGGCTGACTCCAAACAGCCGTTGTGGACGAGCCCCATCTTTCATGGGACTCCCCGAGGGATAGCTACGCAGGCTATTTTTCCTTGTAGCTATCAGGGTAGGATGCGATATAGGCTGTGCAGCATGCTTGTTATACCTGGAGAAGATATTGAGCCCTGAAATAAAAGATTTTGCATAATTTTATTGGGTGTGACACGGTTTTACACGTAGTATCGCTTTGGGTGAGAAGAACATTGTCTGACGGTGATCTTGGCCCGAATGGTGTCAAGGAGCAAGAGTTTCAGTCGACTGTCACGATCGGGACCTCTCCAGCCTCAGAATCTTCCTCTAAGTCAATGATGAACCCGTCCAGATGTCCACGTTGAACTAGGTCCTCGAGGTGTCATTTGAGGGGCCAGCAATGCACGCTGGCGCGTACCCGACTGCCGTGAAAGGAACAGTTTCCTTTTCAAAAAGTCTGGGTCATGCTTGGCTGTCATAGGGAGTTTCACCCATGGCTGATGTTTGACAATGTGAAAGATCTGATCAATCGGGAGCTTCAGGAGGGTGAAAGTCGTGGAGTCCTCAGTCTTCGCCGTTGTCGGGGGGGCGCCTTCCTTGGGAGTTGGGGCTCGATGTCCCCTTGCGCGCTTCCTTGAACTGTCGGCTTGAAGGCTCTCGGGATCCTCGTGGAAACGGTTACTTTAGAGTGCATTTTGTTTAATTTGAAATGTAGGTCGGTCATAGTCGCTGGGTGTTGGTTGACCTCGGAGGAGGAGTCCACCTGGCGCCCAGCTCAATGACTCGCTGCTACGCCTCTCGCAGAACCTTTATCTGCGTGAGAAGCTAATGGTTGACCTAAGTTACCGCCTCGTGCTCACTTCTGCGGTATCGCGATGAATGACGACTAGTTCTCATTCATGATTGGCATTCGCACGGTGTTCATCCAGCTGTCATTGTAGGTTGATCACCATCTGGACAAGTTAGCCGCTGGAGAGGACCGATGGATCGAATTCGTCAGAAGCATTGATGTCGTGGCGGGTGGCACTCCTGTAAGCCATGATTATTGTGTGAGGGTATTCTCGTGGAAGTGTTTGGGGTGTTGGATGCGAGAGGTCGTGAGTAAGGATTCAGGGTCTCAATGAAAGCACCAAATATTGTGAGTAAATTCCTAAAGAATTAATTCACGCACCAAAATTATGGAGTGGGTACAATCAAATCACAGAAAGCAACGCAAACACGCGAAATTACGTGGAAACCCCCAAAAGAAAAAACACGGAGAGAGAAGAATTTCACTATAACAATGATAATTACAAGTGAGCTTGTCTGGTGTGTTAGGATTCCTGAATTCAATTGATCATCTTCCCCCTCCATATTGGGAGGGATTTGTTATTTATACAAGTCATATCAAAAAGATAATGTTGGGGAGTCCCGCACAGTTTGACCACTTAAGTTCCTTATCTCGATGGCGGTTGAACTGAACACCCTAGTTCGAACCGAAATAGGGGAGAGTCCATCTCTATCTGGAGGTCTATGCCTTACTGTAAATAAGGAAGAATTGTTCCCGAGGGATAACTGACTCGTTTGGATGATGATTAGCTTAAAGACAGAGATCTCCTTCAACCGGATTTATCTATTCTTCTAATTACCCGACCCCAGATGTTCTGAAAGTGGCCACACATTGCGCATCCCTTGGGAGACTAGATACACACGTATCACGATTTCAGGCGGGTCAAAAAGTGACCACTACAAGGGGGGGAAACTTTTTTTCCCTGAACGACAGATATCTATCATGCCCAGCTTTTACCTAAGCCCCATAAGATTTTATTAAAACGATAATAAAGACCGGGTGGGTGGGGTGGGGTAGGGGTGGGGGGTTACAAGGAACCACTCAAGGTGGTTTGCGACATCCATGGAAATCCACAACAAAACCAAAAGTGAAGATCCGCTTTGGGAGTCCAACAATGGAGAAGCATGATAACCACATCTAAGTGAGCCTTATGACCTATATTTCCAAAGTCTCGAGGGTCCCTACTTCTTCTTCTCTTACCTTTCAAGACTACTCAGGAGCAAAACATGTTCCAAGGTGCAAAAGTGCTTCTAAATGGGAGGAGTCGTAATCATTTTGCACAAAGTGTACGCAAGTCTCAACGGGCCCTGGCTTGGGACAGGCGGCGAAAGAATGAGACATGTAAGTGCAGCGGCGGCGGAGTTGGACCAAACATTCACATAAAATCTTATGTGCCCAAGTCTGTTGATTCAAAACTCAGACCCCAGTTTGTTCAAATTTAGTTTCTTAAACATTCAATAATTTACATTCCCTAAATCAAACTTGATACCAACTCTGCCTCAGTCCCAAGATCGAATATCTATCAAACACTATAACCATCCCATTAAACAACAGAATGCTTCACAATTCTAAAAAGAAAAAAAGCAAACCTGTGCCAGAGAGATCACATCCACAGCAGCCTCACGGATCAGTCCTTGAATCTGATCAAAATACAAACAAAACCCATTTCACAAAATCCCCTAATTTACCAGTCAGAACAAATAAAACCAAGAATAATTAAGAGAGACACAATTCAAAATTGACCTGAACCATGACGGGGTTGTCAGTCTTGAGAGCTCTCTGCGCCAGCTTCGGACAAGTCCCCATCTCGGCCCCTCTCCTGCTGCAGCAAAATCTACTGCTAATTGCAACAAAAATAAAATCAACCCTCAAGTTATTAATAGAGATTAATATGAAAAAAAAAATAGATTTTTAAAAGAAATTAAAACAATTTACCCAACAAAAAGAGGAGGAAAGAGAGGTGGGTGTCTGAGGACTCTCAACTACCAATTTGTAGCCAATGGCATCAAAACAATGGGGAGCTCGAAGTCAAGTCAGCAACAAGAGATTTGCCTTCCTATCTAATTTAATTGTTTAATAAAAAATTTTGTTTTTTTGTTTGGGGATGACGAGAGGAGTCCAAAAAGGGCAGCTAGGACAGTGCGGCCTTTTTCCTCCAAATTTGGACAGTGAACAGATAAGAATCCCAAGAAGGGCTCTTTTTTTAATAATTAAATGTTAAGGTCTTTTTTCTAATATTAGCCCCATCTTGATATTTTCATATCAGTTCTCACGGTAAGAAAATTTGTAAGAAGCTTGGCTCGTCGGCTTGTATCATATTTTTCCCATGCGGATGCAAACTGTTGTTGTTGAATTAAATAGCATATATTTAACTCCAAATACAGGAACAAAAAGTATATACAATTTGAATTATATTGTGCCTTCAGCTATGTTAACCAAACAACAAAGTTGCACCAGATTAGTGTTTATATTATTATTAAAATTATACAATACTAAGCCATTTGTCCCAAGTATTTGGATAGGCTACATGAACCAAAAGAGAATTACGTCAGATCGGGCACATGGATCAGCTTTCTCCACTCATTCCTATCGAGCAATATGTCTTCACTAAGACTTTTAGTCTCTATATCTTGTCTTATTACCTCCATCTATATTTTCTTCGGTCTCCCCTGCGCTCTTTTAACTTGACTTAAATTGATATGCTCTACTCGTCGTACCGGCGCATCTATAGGTCTACGTTGCACATGATCAAATCATCGTAGGCGGTTTTCTCTCATCTTCTCTTCTATAGAGGTTATACCTATTTTAGTACGAATATCCTCATTCTCACTTATCTCTTCGCGTGTTACCACACATCCAACGAAGCATACATCTCTGTTACACTCATCTTCTGGGCATGATATCTCTTTATAGCCCAACATTCTGTGTTATATAATAATAGCAAGAAGTATTATTATATGAAACCTAATTAAGAATGATTTAAGATCATTTTATCTCCCCATCAATCACCTTGAAACTTAATCAATAATCCTGACGTATAAATTATTAGATTACTACTCTGAGTGTTGGTATGATTTCGAATAATTCAAGGGACTAATATGCACAAATATCAAATTTTATGGGGGCAATTATGAAGATTAAACTTGTTTTAGAAGAAAATATGGAAATAGAACTAATTTGAAGGCTAATATCAAAGCTCGTCCAAAAGAAAATTTTAAAAGTTTAAAAGTCGGGATTCCCTTTGGCCGAAAAATGCGGAATACGATGATGTAGAGGTATTGGGTCTTGACCCACCCAGGATCAAATACCGCCGATTATATTCTTGACGTGGGGCCCACTTTGTGGGTGCCTTGTCTTGGTGAGTGTGTTCTACGGCCTCTGCCGTATTAAAAAAAAAAAATGATTTTTTCGCTTCACTAGGTAAAGGGAGTTGTTGGCCCATCAAGGATGTTGTTGGCCCATCTGTTCACACTCTGTTTCACTCTAATAATTCATTCAACAACAACTATGCCATTGTTTCCAAGTACTTGGGATAGTCTACGTGAATCAAAAGAGAATTACGTTAGATCGAGCACATGGATCCGCTTCTCCACTCATTCCTATCGAGCAATATGCCTTCGCTAAGACCTTTAGCCTCTATATCTTGTCGTATTACCTCCATTCACGTTTTCTTCGGTCTCCCCTAAGCTCTTTTAACTTGCCCTAATTTGATATGTTCTACTCGTCGGACTGGCGCATCTGTAGATTTACGTCGCACATGATCAAACCATCGGAGGTGGGTTTCTCTCATCTTCTCTTCTATAGAGGCTACGCCTATCTTAGTACAAATATCCTCATTTCTCATCTTATCTGTCCTCGTGTTTTCACACATCCAACGAAACATGCGCATCTCTGTTGCACTCATCTTCTGAGCATGATCTCTTATAGCCCAACATTCTATGTCATATAATAAAGCTGGCCTAATAGCAGTCCGATAAAACTTTCCTTTCAGCCATAACGGAATATTATGATCACATAAAACTTCTGT
This sequence comes from Agave tequilana, assembly GCA_038442645.1. Lineage (NCBI taxonomy): Eukaryota > Viridiplantae > Streptophyta > Magnoliopsida > Asparagales > Asparagaceae > Agave > Agave tequilana. Next base: position 122,677 of record JAVJIF010004802.1, on the reverse strand, counting down.
TGCGCTCCTTCATTTCAACCAGCCGACTTGGATCCTACGGTTGACATCAATACTGATCTCCCCATCCTTTTGGATAATAGAATCCAGTACTTAAAATGACTGCTCATCGGTATCTCTTGACCATCTATTGTCACAATACTATAATCTCGAATTCCTTATTTACTGAATTTACACTCCATATACTCTGTTTTGGTCCTACGTAATCTAAAATCTCGAGATTCTAGAGTTTGCCTCCATAACTCCAATTTTGCATTTACTCCAGCTCTCGTTTCATCGACTAGGACAATATTATCAGCAATCCTGATAGCTCTAGTAAGCTCATACATCATTATGACAAATAAGATTGGACTCAATGCAAATCCTTGATGCAATCTAATTGTGATAAAAAAAATCACTTGTTATGTTTCACAAGTTCAGACATTTGTCACTACTTCATCGCACATGTCCCTGATTATGTCAATATATTTGATATGGACTCCCTTTTCATCGATATCCACCATAATACCTCTCTTGGCACCTTATCATAAGCTTTTTCTAAATCAATAAGACTATATGCTAATTTCTCTCTCTCTCGAAATAGCTCAATAAGTTGACGAAGCAAATGTAGTCTCTATCGTCGATCGCTCCGGCATGAACCCAAACTGGTTCTCTGATATTTAAAATTTTGCCTTAACCTGTGTTCAATTACCTTTTTCCCAAATCTTCATAGTGTGACACATGAGTTTTATTTCACAATAGTTTGAACATCTCTGAATATCACCCTTGTTCTTGTGGAAAAGTACTGGGTACTCTTCCTATCACTCTAATAATTTATTATTATTATTATTATTATTATTATATAATATAACTCTCACGAATTACTTTATTTTATTTATTTCGGAAACATTAAGCAAAATGAAAACAAATGTATTGTATCCTTGGGTTTTTTTATTAAATAAACTTATTTTAATAAATAATTAGGAAAAAAGACTTCTCATCAAAATAATTATCAAAATCGACATCTGACACACCACGTTGGCGAGGACGCCAGCGTGGCGCTGGCGAACGCGCAGAAGGTGAAAATTTAGGTTTAGATTTCAAAACCCGAACACAAAAAATAGCTCAAAATTTATGTTCGAGTTTTGAAAACTCGAACAAGAATTGTAAAAAAATAAAAAATCTTTCTTCTTCTTCCTCCTCCTTCTGAAAATAATTTTTTGTACAAGTTCAGGTTCGGATTTTCAAAACCCGCACCTGAATTTTAAGCTATTTTTTGTATTTGATTTTGAAAATCCGAACCTGAATTTTCTCTCTTTCACGCGCCCGCCAGCGCCACGCTCGCGAGGCGAAAACGGTAATCGCCGACGTGGCGGGGGCAGGTAGATTTTGGTAATTATTTTCGGGAGAGATCTTTTTTTTAATTATTTATTAAAATGAGTTTTTTTAATAAAAAAAACCCTTGTATCATCCATCATTGATTGTAACTGTGATATGATACAAGAATTCTTGGTGTTTATCCTTTTATGTGTTTTCCATCCCAGCCATCTGTATCATTATAAATGGATCAGACAACAGTCTCGCCATTTAATACGACCTAGAACACAAAAGAATTTTAAATCATATTATGTTTTTGAAAAAACTATTAGGATTTAACTAAGTGAAGTGAACAATAACGACTATAATAGTTAAAGAGTGAGAGTGGATTTGGAGAATCTCATGCTCAAGTCTGGCTAAAGTCTTTTATATATATATATATATATTATATATATATATATATATATATATATATATATATATATTATATATATATATATATATATATATGGGCTTACTGTACCTCAGCCGGCAGGCTGAGAGAGTTTTCTCAGCCTGCGGGCGTGGCAACATCACCGCCCCACATCTGTAATAATTTTGGCGGACAAAATCCTGTAAAATCCCGCCCAATTTAATGCCAGTCACCTCAACATTGTAATTTCCGAAAATACCCTCCCTCACAACTTTTTACCGACCTTGGTAGCAGTCCTCAGAAAAAGACTGCGACCATGGTAGCAGTCCTCAGAAAAAGACTGCGACCTTGGTAGCAGTCCTCAGAAAAAAGACTGCGACCTTGGTAGCAGTCCTCAGAAAAGACTGCGACCTTGGTAGCAGTCCTCAGAAAAAGATTGCGACCTTGGTAGCAGTCCTCAGAAAAAGACTGCGACCTTGGTAACAGTCCTCAGAAAAAGACTGCGACCTTGGTAGCAGTCCTTAGAAAAGACTGCGACCGTGGTAGCAGTTCTCATAAAAACACTGCGACCTTGGTAGCAGTCCTCAGAAAAAGACTGCGACCTTGGTAGCAGTCCTTAGAAAAGACTGCGACCGTGGTAGCAGTTCTCATAAGTACTGCGACTATATTAAAATCATTAAATATCAAATCAGATAAAAAAATTAAAGAAGCATTCAAATTAGTTTCGTGATTTAATAAAGTAGCATTCACTGTCTTTTACGAAAAAGTAGCTTTTCATAAGGGGTATTTGGTAATTTAACTTCTTTCGATAAGCGGGCCGCAAGTTAGTGGGGTGCAAAATTGAGCCACGTCAGCGCAGGCTGAGAGAGTTCTCTCAGCCTGCAGGCTGATATACATTTCTCTCTCTCCCTCCTCTCTCTCTCTCTCTCTCTCTCTCTCTATATATATATATATATATATATATATATATATATATATATATTATATATATATAGGGGTTACTGTACCTCAGCCGACGGCTGAGAGAGTTTCTCAGCCCCCGGTGACGTGGCCGAATATATGCCACAGATCGGCCGCAGAGTGTAGGCGCAAAAAAAAAACAAAAAAATCCCGCCTAAATATTCGTGAATCAAAATGACAAAAATACCCCTTTTTTTACTTCTAAACTAGCATAAACTCATCCACAAACAAAATTTACCTACAGAATTTTCAGCTCTGAATATATCTACAGTTATAAAATTCTTAATTTACTACAGACGAAACATGATATCGTTTCGAACATTGCGACCATCGTCGCAGAATTAATACAATTTATATATGACGACTGCGGCACTAGTCGCAGTCATATTATAACAAAAGTCGCAGTCTGTAACCCTAGTCGCATTCCTTTTTTATATCACGTCTGCGACCCTAGTCGCATTCCTTGTTCCCATAAAAATAACAGACGAAAACATGGTCGCAATCTTTTTTCAGCTGCGACCTCGTTCAGAACAGCGACCATGGTCGCAACCTTTTTTCAGCTGCGACCTTGTTTAGAACAGCGACCATGGTCGCAATCTTTTTTCAGCACTGCGACCAAAGTCGCAATCCTTTTTCGCATGCCTTATGGAACAGAATTTTTATTAGTTTACAAAGTAGATTAGCGTATATCACATCTTATAAAATACTATATTAATTACACTTAATTAATGAATTAAAAGAAGTAATTAATATTCTATCTACCGTGATAAAACAACAGTCTCGGAAAAAGAGATGCAATAATATTAATCTCGATAAATGAAAGATATGCACCAGACGTAATCTAAAGATATAGGGAAAACATTCTATAAAAACTTATTTGTACTTCACGCAGTAAATCTCTGGAAAAAAACAACTCTTCAGATTCTCCCGCCATAACTCTTCAATTAAATATTTTTTTTACCACTTCTTCCAATACTCAACCTTCACCTATAACAATTATTATTACTATTCATGTTCTTTCACATTCTTTACCTTTATATAGTGCTTGTAACTAATACATTATCTCATATCTAAAAATAATATTTTTGCTCTTCCTTTTCAATTCATTCTTGAATCATGTCTTCCCCATCTTCTTCCTCTGAACACTTAGATTTCAACTTCAATCGTTCCCCCACCGGTCTTTTTTCTCCAGGATATTCTAGTGAATCTGATACTAGTCTGGACTTCACTCCTTTTGACTATCTCACTACATCAAATAATGTATTAATTGATCCTCCTATTCATGAGGATAATGAAGATTTCATGTGGTTTGTGAGGAAGACATTATCCCTCTGCCACTTGACGGAGACACGCTTGATGAAAGCATGTCCTCTGATACTGTAGGCTCGCTTTCTCACAACGGATCGGACGAAGAGCTTGATAGAGACGATCCATTCTGGAGTTTATCGATGAAACAAAAAACCTCAAAAACAGGAAGATGATGAGGAAATAAGTGATGAACAGGAAGAGCAGAAGAATGAAGACGACGAATCTGCTTATGATGGTGATAATGATGAGGATTAGGATTTCCTGACCTTCTGATATTCAACCTTTTTTGTCTTCTTTTAAAGCTTTTAATTCTCATTTTTGTAAGGTCTCTTTCTCACTATATTAACTTATAAGCTCTTTTAATGCTCTTTTAATTACATATGAAACTGCGACTGCTGTTCTTAAACACTGCGACCATAGTCGCAATCCTACTACGCATGCAATAAGTAAAAAAAATCATAGTTTATAGGCGGTTGAGACAACAGTTACGATGAAGCGCAAAACATATAAAAAACATACGTAAACTGCGACTGTAGAATCAGTCCTTAGTCACCGTTATTACATTTAACTTAGCAAAAAAAATCATCCAGAAAAATGCAGTCGTGGTACTGCGACCATAGTCGCAGTCCATGATCGCATAATATATGTAAAAACCAATTTAATAGTTCATAGGACGATCAGACAAACAGTCATTATTGACCCTGGTCGTAGTTGTTTATATTTGCACTGTAGATGATTGCGACCTTGGTCGCAGTGTAGACCATGGTCGCAGATGTCTATGTTTGCGCAGTTGTTTATGTTTGCACTGTATACTTATGCGACCATGGTCGCAGTGTCGACCCTGGTCGCAGTTGTTTATGTTTGTACTGTATACTTATGCGACCTTGGTCGCATTATTAACCCTGGTCGCAGTTGTTTATGTTTGCACTATAGATGATTGCGACCTTGGTCGCAGTGTAGACCATGGTCGTAGATGTATATGTTTGCACTGTAGACTTATGCGACCTTGGTCGCAATGTCGTTCATTGTTTACATTTGCACTGTAAATAATTTATAAACAATAACCTAAATCCTATAAAGAGCGGCAAAAAAAGGGGGAAAATAATAATAAATAATAACCTAAATCTGACAACGAGCGGTCCAAAAATTGCATTGTGGGCAAATAATAATAAACAATAATGAAAGTTACTGAAAGAGTAGCTTTTCATAAGGGGTATTTAGTAATTTAACTTCTTCCTATAAGCGGGCCGCAAGTTAGTGGGTGACAAAATTGAGCCACGTCACCGCAGGCTGAGAGAGTTCTCTCAGCCGCAGGCTGATATACATTTTTCTCATATATATATATATATATATATATATATATATATATATATATAGGGTTACTGTACCTCAGCCGACAGCTGAGAGAGTTTTTCAGCCCGCAGTGACGTGGCCGAATATATGTCACATATCGGTCGCAGAGTGTAGGCGCCAAAAAAATTAAAAATATCCCGCCTAAAGAATCGTCAATCAAATTGACCAAAATGCCCTTTTTACTTCTAAACTAGCAAAAACTCATCCACAACAATATTTTTCCTAAAATATTTGTAATTTACAGAGAATTTTCTGTTGAATATATCTACAGTTATAAATTTCTAATTCTACTACATCGAAATTATAATGAAAAAAAATGGATCAAGATAATGAGAAATAAACAGCAGCAGTGAAAAGTAAAAACATGCGTGAAACATATAAAAACTGTTGTTTTTTATATAATTTTTTTATTATTTTATTTCGTGTTATTTTCAATTCATATAGGTTTAATAAAAAAACTGAAATGAATAAAAAATGAAATTTAATGTGGGACAGCCGTATATTGTTTTTTTCTATTACAAATGTATAGTGTAAAAAAATAATGAATTACAATAGTTAATTATTTTGCAGATATTTTATAAATCAGATATTCCCGTAACTGCCACAATATTTGCAGATTAGTTAGATAATATTTCATTTAATTTTAAAATGAACTGCGACTGTGGTCGGTCAAGATACTAAAAATTGCTTTATTCTTAACGTATATTATAAATTGGATCTAGGTCGCAGTACACAAACATTCAAAACTATAATCAAAAAAATATATAACTTTCAATTTTATATCACTACTGCGACCCTAGTCGCATTCCTTATTCGCATGAAAATAACAGACGAAACATGTTATCGTTCAGCACTGCGACCACAGTCGCTGTCTTTTTTCGCATGCCTTATGTAACAAATTTTGATCGTTTTCAAAGTCTGCGATCATAGTCGCAGTCATAGTATAAAATTTTCGATCACTGCGACCATGGTCGCAGATTTAATATATATAACTTTCAATTTTATATCACGACTGCGACCCTAGTCGCATTCCTTATTCGCATAGAAATAACAGACGAAACATGCTATCGTTCAGCACTGCGACCACAATCGCTGTCTTTTTTTGCATGCCTTATGTAACAGAATTTTGATCGTTTTTCAAAGTAGATTAGCCCTGCGACCGTGAGATCAGTCCGCGTATATCATATCTTATAAAATACTATATTAATTTCTCTGAATTAATTGAAGTAATTAATATTCTATCTACCGTAATACAGCAAGTCTCGAAAAAAGAGATGCACTAATATTAATCTCGATAAAGGAAAGATGTGCAACATACGTAATCTAAATATATAGGAAAAATATTCTATAAAAAGTTAATTTGTAGTTCACATAATAACCTCTGGAAAAAAAAAGAACTCTTCGGATTCTCCCGCCATAACTGTTTCAATTAAATATTTATTTCTTTTTACCACTTCTTCGAATATTCAACCGTCACCTATAACAATTATTATTACTATTCATGTTATTTCACATTATTGACCTTTTTATAGTACTTGTAACTAATATATTATCTCATATCTAAAAACGATATTTGTGCTATTCGTTTTCAATTTGATTTCAAAACTTTCAGAAAACAATGCCTTCCCCATCTTCTTCCCTGAACACTCAGATTTTAATTTCAATCATTCTCCTACTGGTTCTCTTTCTTCAGGGTATTCTAGTGAATCTGATAGCAGTTTGGACTTCACTCCTTTGTCTATCTCACTACATCAAATAATATTTTATCTGATCCTCCTCTTCATGAGGATCATGAACTTATTCCTCTACCACTTTACAGAGATATGCTTGATGAAAGCATGTCCTCTGATGCTGGAGGCTTGCTTTCTTTGAGCATATCTTTTACAGGTTCTTCTCGACACGGATCGGAAGAAGAGCTTGATAGAGATGATCCATTCTGGGAGTTTATCGATAACCAAAGCACCATCTAAAAGAAGAAGAAACTGAGGAGTACTGCGAGCCGGAGACGAGGGAGAAGATGAGTCAATAAGTGATGAACAGGAAGACGAGGAGAATGAAGACGACGAATCTGCTTATGATGGTGATGACGACGAAGATTAGGATTTCCTGATCTTCTGATATTCAACGTTATTTTATTTTCTTTTAAGAGATTTTAATGCACTTTTTTGAAGGTCTCTTTCTGATCATATTATGTTATAAATAAAATTTACTTCTATCTATAAATAATTTTTCATCTTTTTAAAATACATATAAGTATGTCGTATAGTTATTATTTCTGCATCTTATCTGTGATAATGGTCGCAGTACTCAGATAATAATTACATATGAAACTGCGACCACGGTTGTTGTCCAGTCATAAATAGTTTAATCACTTTGCATTCAATAAAGTTAATAACAGCGACCATGGTCGCAGTCCAAAATTAAACTATATAATAGATGATACTGCGAACATAATCGCAATCCTCTCAAATCAGTATATTTTATTGTATATCACAAATTATAAAACTGCGACTGCTGTCCTTCAACACTGCGACCATAGTCGCAGTCCTTGTTCGCATGCAATATGTAAAAAAAAAATTTATAGTTTATAGGCGGCTGAGACAATAGTCACAGTGAAGAACAAATATATAAAATCATACGTAAACTGCGACTATAGTATCAGTTCTTAATCACCGTTATTACATTTACCTAACAAAAAAAAATCATCCACAAAATGTCGTCGTAAGCACTGCGACCATAGTCGCAGTCCTTGATCACATGCAATATGTAAAAAAAAATAATAGTTTATAGGCGGCCAACACAACAGTCACAGTGAAGAACAAATATATAAAATAATACGTAAACTGTGACTATAGTATCAGTTCTTAGTCACCGTTATTACATTTACCTAGCAAAACAATCATCCACGACATGATATCGTTAAGCACAGCGATAATAGTGTTGGCCCAGAGGCCTTCCACTCTAGTTTTGATGATGATTAACTCATGTAGTTATGTTTACTAATAATCTTGTGATGTTTAGTTTCAGATACTTAACCAAGATATTAGTAGGTGATTAGCTTCAACAAAGGTGTTTTGGAGCTTTTCACATGGTGATTTAAGAGCCGGAGCGTCAAAGTTCATATCTAGCACTCGTTGGAGTCAAGCTCGGTGGATTACGTTTGGATCGAGTCAACTTGGAGACGGAGCTCTACAAGAAGACTTCAGTACATAGTTTAGTTTATGTTTTAGATCCAATTGTTAAAGATTAAATAGTGTGATATGCTCAAGTTCACAACACACACACACTTGTTTAAGTTTCATGTTTTGGTTTTCAGTTTTTAGTTTAACCGATCTTAATTTTCATGAATAGATAGAATCAACAAGTTTACATGGTTTAATGTATATTAGATTTGTTCTATATACATGTATGCTTCAACTATTAAACAAACTTAGTTTGATAGTCTATTTCATGAGTTTGGTTTTGGTATTTTAACAAAACATATTTTTGGATTTTAAGTCAAAAATATTGATATATATATCTTTCATGTATATTGGATTCTATCCATATACTATATGTTTCAAGTTGTTTCAAATATTATGTTTTGTATTTGGATGAGTTTTGGACAAAACGAATTTTCATTTCAAAAATCCAAGTTTTGAAAAATACGGAATTTAGTTTTCGGTAAAATTTCCATTACACAAAAAGAGTTCAAAATGTTTGTAACTTGGTTTGATTTTTACTCGAACAAGTTTGTATTTCAAAGAGAATATAAGAACTTATTTTTGTGAATTTTTAGAGATTTTATGGGATTTATTTGGTAATTAAAAACCCAAATTTTAAGTTCTAAAAATAAGTTATGCCAGGCTCTGGCGGTCGATAGATCAGTCGACCGGACCAGGAGCCGGTCGACCGGAACGGTCGACCGGACGTGCACAAGGACGTGCACGCAGCCAGCCCCTTGGGCCGGTCGACCGAGCGGTCGACCGACTGAAGGCAACCCACTCTCGGTTGCCCCGGTCGACCGGGCGGTCGACCGGCCAGAGAGCCGTTGCTCTCTGGTTCAGGGCGCGGTCGACCGGGCGGTCGACCGGGAGGCTCAACGGTCACTTTTTTGACCGTTGGCCGGTCGACGGAAGGCCATTATGGGCCTAGTCAGCTGCCAACGGACAGATTTTTATGGGGGTTATAAATATCCCATTTGAGGTTGGTTTTTGTTAAGACTTCCAAGAGCAAAATTCTCCCATTCTCTAGTATTTTTGTAATACCCCGTTCCCGGAATACGTACTTATTTGCGTATTCAGTTTTTCGATCGTATTTTTTGATTTACTTCTTATATCTGATCGATTTTAATTTTAAATATCATTTTCCAACGTATTATATTTTCTATGATTTTCTAGAATTTTCCGGAATTAAAAGGAAATTCTTCAAAACCGGTGTCGACCAGTGCCGCTGATCGATTCCCGAATTTTTATCTTACAAACTGTTTAGAATTTCTAGAAGATTCTTTAGACATTTCTTCTTAGAATTATGTTTATTACATAAATACTTTTTCTGAAGATTTTACGAATTTATGGATATTCCACCGGAGTCGGTAGAAGACTGATTCCAGTATTATTATTTCACAAACAGTTAGGAATTTCAAGATGGCCCTTTAGGCATTATTCCTTAGAATCATATTTTCTACCTACATTCTTTTTCTGAGGATTTTATGAATTTATGAAAATTCCAACGGAGTCGGTATTTTACTGATTCCGGGGTTTTTAGTTTTAAAACTATAAAGTATTTCTTAAAACGGATTTCACTATGTTTCTTAATATAATATTCTTGATTTTTGATATTTATTTCGGGTCGTTCCGAGATACTTGATTTCGGGACGTATCCGGTATTTTCCCGAAAGATTTCCGCATCCATGACTTCAACCCGGGAATCCGTGGTTTTAATATTTTTATTTTCCGAGTTAGAGAAAATATCTTCTCTTTTCTCATTTCTTTTCCTTTTTCCTTTTCCTTATTTCCTTTAACTTCCTCCACAAGCCAAACCCAAAATATCTAAACTTCCACACCCTTCCATTAATCCTCCACCACATATTTTCTCCACCTCATCATCTCCATGGCAAGATTTGATTGGCTAGGGGAGACACCTCACCTCCCCTATTTTACACAAAAACCCCCTTTCTTCTCCAATATTACATCTCCTTAACAAAATCAAATCCTATATAAACTTTCCTATACATTTCTATTTCTTTTTTCTTCACTTCCACAAAGATATTAGCCTTCACAAATTCCCTCATCAACTCAACTTCATCATCTCCATCTCAACCAAGTAACCACTTTGGATTGGGGATCGTCTACTTCTTCATCGGAGATATCGTCGTGGACCAAGTTAACAACCACGATCTTTCCGGACTCGTAAAGCCCCAAATAACCATTCGAGGTGAGTATTTTTACTCACCAAGACTCGTAAAATTCCTTGTATACTTGTGTTGCCAAATCATGTCCCTTTATGTCATCAAAATCATATTTTTAGACATCAAAATCAACCACACCAAAAATCTGATTTTTAGACCTAACAGCAGCATATTTCAGAAGTCCGGTCGACCGGTAGTCGACCGGCAGTCGACCGATGTGCACGAACGTGCACAGTTTTGAGTAGGCGGTCGACCGGTTCACCAACCAGTCGACCGCTAGGAAACCCTGGAGCTCACGGCCCTGTATCGGTCGACCGGCAGTCGACCGACAGGCGACCGTTAGTTGTGTCTCCGGTCGACCGGCAGTCGACCGGAAGTCGACCGACCAAACCTGGAGGTCACGGCCTTGTATCGGTCGACCGGACGTCGACCGTTAGTTGGTGACTGTCCCGTATCGGTCGACCGGCCATTTAACCCAGTCGACCGATAGTCTGGTTTTGGGCCAAAATTGTTGATTCTTATTCTTTCTGAAATTAGATCCTAACCTTGATACATGGGTGATGTATTATCCTTGCTAAACACTTCATAACTGGTATTTCATGACTTGTTCATTAACATTATCAACCGCTTGTCAATTCTTTAGACTTGTCAGTTTTATGTTTCCTTTTAACACATGTATATCACCTGACTTGCTATACCCTCTGGCTAGACCATGACTCACCTTGAATAATTATCAATCTCTTTGTATACGTGTTACCTGATATACATCACCACTTGTCATGCTATCACTTTACATCCAGCATGATATATTTGACTTGTGATTATCTCTTTTACGGGAATATTGACTTGTTATTCAGTTTCATGATCAGTGACCTGTGTTCCTACTTTACATGCAGTGACCTGACTATATAGTACTAGTGTACTCCTAAATTCCTGATCATGTTCATTTCTATTATTTCCCATAAAGTGATAATTAGCTAATAAATCTTAAAAAGGACAACTTGTATGGGTATGGGAGGAAGTGATGGATGCCGGAATGATATCTTGCTTATAGTATGGGAATGACATATATTGGCGGTACTGTTATGATTACTGTTATGATTACTATTAGGGGGACTTCGAGCCTCCAAAGCCGGTCCCAGGTGGTGGGAACCGTTGGACCACTAAACTGGTCCCCGGTGCATGTGAACAAAGCCGGTCCCAGGTGGTGGGAACCGTTGGGCCAGAAGACTGGTCCCCGGTGCATGAGTACCATTATAAGAAGCTCTATCAGTTCTCCATCTGCTTCCGTTAACAACCCTCGGATAACTTATATATGGATGTATGTGTGTTGGGGTGCACACCTGGACACATACCGAGATATATGGGTCAGACGAGTAATAATAATAATAGACATCGCCTATTGATTTCTGTTGTGTTTCCTATTATAGTTTCCGTTATGTGTATCCTTTACTCGTGTTATGGACCCCTGATCATTATTGTTATGCATTCCTGTTTTGACTATGATACGATTTGCAACTCTGATTCTATACGCTTGGATTTATGTGGCATGAGACAAGGGTATATATATGAGGGTTTCCTTGTTTGGATTATTCCTTCGATGTACTAGTCTCATGTGACCGTGACTTAAGCGTATACAATCAGTCTTGCTTATATTCAGCTTTACTTGGGACTTCCTGATTTATGATTATGCTATACCTGTCCGTGTATATCACACTTGTGTTCTAACCCCCTATTCTTATCTCTTTGCCACTTGGCATGTAGCCTGTTCATTGTTGGGAGGTCCTGACTCCCTTGGATTTGTATGTTCAGGTTAGAAGCTGGATCGAAGTGGAGCTGTCCACTGTAGATCGAGTTTTCCTTGAGAACAGGCTGATTTGTCCCAGCTTCTTCCGTGCTAGTCTCCTCTTTTGACTCACGGGATCTTCACCCTACTCGTGAGCATCTTGTATTTATCCTGTATATTTTACTTTTGGACTTGTTATGATAAAAGACACATGTAATGTGTATATGTTTATCATACTGTGATGACTTTGTACATGTACTTTTGTGTTGGCAGATGGAAGAATACCACGCTTTGTGTCGTACTCTGATTACTTATTGTACTTTTATGCTTAGCGTATATACGTGGGGGCTTCTTCTGACCTACGTATATACGTCGCAGTGACGTCCCCGTATCCGTGAAATCGGGGCGTTACAGGTTGGTATCAGAGCTTAGGCTCTCACACCTAAAGTACAATCAAGTAGCAAATTATTGTAATTTGCAATTGCCAACTACAATGTACAAAGTTATCTAGTCTTTCCTGAATTCCTTCCTTGATTAATTCTTTCGTGTCCTAAACTCCTTCCATTTGTTTCCAATTCCAGTTATCTTTTCCCAATTCGGAATGGAGAGAAGGTCGGGCCGTAATCACTCTGGGCAAGTTTCGAATGGACCCACAGGAGAGAATGTGGATATACTGAGGGTTATCCAGATGATGATGGAGAACCAGCAGCAACAGACGGAGCTCCTCCGGCAAGAGTTAGCAGTTCCTAAAGGACAGAGGCCGGGGAATATCTCAGATTTTAGACGGCTGCAGCCAGCCATATTCACGGGTGAAGAGAAACCCCTGGATGCTGAACAATGGCTGATGGACACATCAGACCTGTTGAAAGCAGCCCGAGTACCAGAGGAAAACCAAGTTGAGGTCGCCAAGATTCAGTTGAAAGATGTAGCTAGAACTTGGTGGCTAGCTGAAGAAGCCAGATTGGAGAAGCCTGTCACTTGGGACACATTCTCCAAGAGCTTCTATAGCAGGTTCTTCCCTGCCACTGCTCAGAAGGACATGGAAGAGCAGTTCATCAGACTTCAGCAAGGGAACAAGTCCGTGGATGAGTATGCCGCGGAATTTCTGAGGCTTAGCCGCTTCGCTCCGTATATGGTGACGGATGAGGAGAAGCGGGCAAGCAGATTCCAGCAGGGATTGCAGATGGATATACAAGTCTTTCTAATGCCCCAGCAGCTGAAGACATATTCAGCAGTTCTCACCATAGCTCGAGAAGTGGAGCGTGGACTAGAGAAGAAGAAAGAGAACTTGATGAGGAACCAGGCCAAGAAGAGGCCTTTTCAGTTAATGGATGAGGATGATGGAGTTAGGGTAACCCAAGGCCCGATGATTCAGAGACCATTCCAATCTCCTCTTTCTCAGATGATATGCAATTACTGCCACAGACCCGGACATTATAAGAGAGATTGTCGAGAGGCCAAGGGATTATGTTTAGTGTGTGGATCAGGGAGACATATGCTAAGGGATTGCCCACACAGGAAGTTTGGACATGTGGCACCAGTCCGACCAGCACTTCCAGTACCTGTTAGACCAGCTCTTCCAGCCCCTTCACATCCAGTCCCAGCACTTCCAGTCCCGCCACTTAGGAGGCATCCAGAACACGTTGATCGGAGAGCTCCATTTCCACCCCAACAGTATGGTAGGGGAGCAAGACCTAGAGCAGACCGGGGTAGAGGCCAAGGTTACATCATGGCAGCAGAGGCATCAGATGATGCAGCTGAATGTGGAGACCAGTATCCAGATCAGGAACCTTGAGGATATCATGGTAACCACTACCCCAGATCTTGTATTTACGTTAGTTATCTTTCTTAATATTTCCTTATCATCCTCTCCTTGTCTATTTTAGTCCTTCATATGTTCACTTTAACCCTGTTTTGGAATGTTTGAGACCTTTGATTTCACCCTTGTCCCCTGTATGTTCAATTTACCCCTTAATGAAATTGTGAGGACGCAATTTTTGTAAGGTGGGTGGATTGTAATACCCCGTTCCCGGAATACGTACTTATTTGCGTATTCAGTTTTTCGATCGTATTTTTTGATTTACTTCTTATATCTGACCGATTTTAATTTTAAATATCATTTTCCAACGTATTATATTTCTATGATTTTTTGGAATTTTCCGGAATTAAAAGGAAATTCTTCAAAACCGGTGTCGACCAGTGCCGCTGATCGATTCCCGAATTTTTATCTTACAAACTGTTTAGAATTTCTAGAAGATTCTTTAGACATTTCTTCTTAGAATTATGTTTATTACTTAAATACTTTTTCTGAAGATTTTACGAATTTATGGATATTCCACCGGAGTCGGTAGAAGACTGATTCCAGTATTATTATTTCACAAACAGTTAGGAATTTCAAGATGGCCCTTTAGGCATTATTCCTTAGAATCATATTTTCTACCTACATTCTTTTTCTGAGGATTTTATGAATTTATGAAAATTCCAACGGAGTCGGTATTTTACTGATTCCGGGGTTTTTAGTTTTAAAACTATAAAGTATTTCTTAAAACGGATTTCACTATGTTTCTTAATATAATATTCTTGATTTTTGATATTTATTTCGGGTCGTTCCGAGATACTTGATTTCGGGACGTATCCGGTATTTTCCCGAAAGATTTCCGCATCCATGACTTCAACCCGGGAATCCGTGGTTTTAATATTTTTATTTTCCGAGTTAGAGAAAATATCTTCTCTTTTCTCATTTCTTTTCCTTTTTCCTTTTCCTTATTTCCTTTAACTTCCTCCACAAGCCAAACCCAAAATATCTAAACTTCCACACCCTTCCATTAATCCTCCACCACATATTTTCTCCACCTCATCATCTCCATGGCAAGATTTGATTGGCTAGGGGAGACACCTCACCTCCCCTATTTTACACAAAAACCCCCTTTCTTCTCCAATATTACATCTCCTTAACAAAATCAAATCCTATATAAACTTTCCTATACATTTCTATTTCTTTTTTCTTCACTTCCACAAAGATATTAGCCTTCACAAATTCCCTCATCAACTCAACTTCATCATCTCCATCTCAACCAAGTAACCACTTTGGATTGGGGATCGTCTACTTCTTCATCGGAGATATCGTCGTGGACCAAGTTAACGACCACGATCTTTCCGGACTCGTAAAGCCCCAAATAACCATTCGAGGTGAGTATTTTTACTCACCAAGACTCGTAAAATTCCTTGTATACTTGTGTTGCCAAATCATGTCCCTTTATGTCATCAAAATCATATTTTTAGACATCAAAATCAACCACACCAAAAATCTGATTTTTAGACCTAACAGCAGCATATTTCAGAAGTCCGGTCGACCGGTAGTCGACCGGCAGTCGACCGATGTGCACGAACGTGCACAGTTTTGAGTAGGCGGTCGACCGGTTCACCAACCAGTCGACCGTTAGGAAACCCTGGAGCTCACGGCCCTGTATCGGTCGACCGGCAGTCGACCGACAGGCGACCGTTAGTTGTGTCTCCGGTCGACCGGCAGTCGACCGGAAGTCGACCGACCAAACCTGGAGGTCACGGCCTTGTATCGGTCGACCGGACGTCGACCGTTAGTTGGTGACTGTCCCGTATCGGTCGACCGGCCATTTAACCCAGTCGACCGATAGTCTGGTTTTGGGCCAAAATTGTTGATTCTTATTCTTTCTGAAATTAGATCCTAACCTTGATACATGGGTGATGTATTATCCTTGCTAAACACTTCATAACTGGTATTTCATGACTTGTTCATTAACATTATCAACCGCTTGTCAATTCTTTAGACTTGTCAGTTTTATGTTTCCTTTTAACACATGTATATCACCTGACTTGCTATACCCTCTGGCTAGACCATGACTCACCTTGAATAATTATCAATCTCTTTGTATACGTGTTACCTGATATACATCACCACTTGTCATGCTATCACTTTACATCCAGCATGATATATTTGACTTGTGATTATCTCTTTTACGGGAATATTGACTTGTTATTCAGTTTCATGATCAGTGACCTGTTTTCCTACTTTACATGCAGTGACCTGACTATATAGTACTAGTGTAATCCTAAATTCCTGATCATGTTCATTTTCTATTATTTCCCATAAAGTGATAATTAGCTAATAAATCTTAAAAAGGACAACTTGTATGGGTATGGGAGGAAGTGATGGATGCCGGAATGATATCTTGCTTATAGTATGGGAATGACATATATTGGCGGTACTGTTATGATTACTGTTATGATTACTATTAGGGGGACTTCGAGCCTCCAAAGCCGGTCCCAGGTGGTGGGAACCGTTGGACCACTAAACTGGTCCCCGGTGCATGTGAACAAAGCCGGTCCCAGGTGGTGGGAACGTTGGGCCAGAAGACTGGTCCCCGGTGCATGAGTACCATTATAAGAACCTCTATCAGTTCTCCATCTGCTTCCGTTAACAACCCTCGGATAACTTATATATGGATGTATGTGTGTTGGGGTGCACACCTGGACACATACCGAGATATATGGGTCAGACGAGTAATAATAATAATAGACATCGCCTATTGATTTCTGTTGTGTTTCCTATTATAGTTTCCGTTATGTGTATCCTTTACTCGTGTTATGGACCCCTGATCATTATTGTTATGCATTCCTGTTTTGACTATGATACGATTTGCAACTCTGATTCTATACGCTTGGATTTATGTGGCATGAGACAAGGGTATATATATGAGGGTTTCCTTGTTTGGATTATTCCTTCGATGTACTAGTCTCATGTGACCGTGACTTAAGCGTATACAATCAGTCTTGCTTATATTCAGCTTTACTTGGGACTTCCTGATTTATGATTATGCTATACCTGTCCGTGTATATCACACTTGTGTTCTAACCCCCTATTCTTATCTCTTTGCCACTTGGCATGTAGCCTGTTCATTGTTGGGAGGTCCTGACTCCCTTGGATTTGTATGTTCAGGTTAGAAGCTGGATCGAAGTGGAGCTGTCCACTGTAGATCGAGTTTTCCTTGAGAACAGGCTGATTTGTCCCAGCTTCTTCCGTGCTAGTCTCCTCTTTTGACTCACGGGATCTTCACCCTACTCGTGAGCATCTTGTATTTATCCTGTATATTTTACTTTTGGACTTGTTATGATAAAAGACACATGTAATGTGTATATGTTTATCATACTGTGATGACTTTGTACATGTACTTTTGTGTTGGCAGATGGAAGAATACCACGCTTTGTGTCGTACTCTGATTACTTATTGTACTTTTATGCTTAGCGTATATACGTGGGGGCTTCTTCTGACCTACGTATATACGTCGCAGTGACGTCCCCGTATCCGTGAAATCGGGGCGTTACAATTTTATTTCAAGTTTCAAAAAGAGTTTTAGAGCTTTAAAGATTTGATCTTTATTTTGTCTTAAAGGGTTGAAAAATTCAAGAAAAAGGAGAAACTTTGGGATTGATTTTTGATCTTCATTTTAATATTATCCTAGTTGTTTTCCCAATAGTTTTCTTTGAGTTTTTGATTTCCAAACTCTTTATTTTTCACACTTGAGCTATATTACTATCTATCTATTTAGGATCTTTATTTTGTGGAAAAATTAGTTTGTGGTTGAGATAGACCACCAAGTTGTAAACTTTCTTCATTGAGATATCCCTCTAGTGAGAGGAGATTGATATGGTATCCCTCTATTGTGAGGTGATTATGGAAGTTGTGGTTGGCTCCCTCTAGTGAGAGGTTGAGATTGTGTTTAGCTCCCTCTAGTGAGAGGTGGAGTTTGTGTTGGAATCCCTCAAGTGTGAGGTGATCGATTTGTATTGGCTAAGTGCCTACCCCTCTTGTGTGAGGTGGTTTTGTGTTGGTTGTGCATTGCCTCTAGTGAGAGGTTGTATTCGGTTGATAGAGGAGTTGTGTACTCCCGGTTGTATTACCCCAAATCCTCAGTGGAGGTTCCCTGTGTGGGAGTCCTGTGTGGACAAGTTAGTGAAAATCCTTCTGTGTGAAGGCGGGGACGTAGAGCTGTGTGCTCGAACCTCGAAACATATCCGTGTGTTAGCGATTGATCCATTGACTCTAACTCTCTCTCTTTTTCTATTGTGCCTTGCATCATTTCATATTGCTCATTCATATATTATATGCTTGGCTTGTTTGTGTGTGCCTCACTTGTGTTTAACTGCGAGAGCTTCATATAGCACCTCAACTCTTATTCAGAGGAATCAAGAGGAGTTAGTCCAGACCCCTTCACCGGGAATTCGGCTACACTCGTTGGTTACACTAAGTGTGTTGCAAATTAGTTTTTAATTTCCGCATTTTGTTCATTAGATTAGCCGTACACCTATTCACCCCCCTCTAGGTGTACTTACAAATAGTCGCAGTTCTTATTCGCATGCAATATGTAAAAAAAAAATAATTTATAATTGTAGACTGCGACAAAGGGTGCTTTTAAAACAACTGAGAAATTATTTTATTGACCACAACAAACTTAGGCGCATTCCTAAAATATATAATATCTGCGTAAATTTTTTTTAAAACTATTGAGAAATTATTGTATTGACCACTACGAGCTTAGGCGCACGCATTCCTAAAATATATAAAACCTAGCAAAAAAAGATTTAATAAAGAAGTATTCAAATTTGTTTCGTGATTTGATGAAGTTGCACTTGAAGAGACACGATTCATATTCAGTTGGTTGTAGTTTGGTCGCAGTTATAAAAGATAATTGTGACAATATTGACTAACGTCAGAAATATAAAAAAATAATAAACTATACAGATCCACTATCTTTTACCGCAGGGGAATTTAGTAATTTCAACTGTTTCAATAGGCGGGCGGTCCTTCCTAGTGTGGCTAATAATGTGCCACGTCACCGCAAGCTGAGAGGGACTCTCAGCTGCCGGCTGATATACATATTTCTGTGTATATATATATATATATATATATATATATATATATATATATATATATATATATATATATATGAGAAAAATGTATATCAGCCCGCGGGCTGAGAGTACTATCTCAGCCTGCGGTGACGTGGCTCAATTTGTCACCTCACTGACTTGCGGCCCGCTTTTAGGTAGAAGTTAAATTACCAAATACCCCTTATGATAACTTTTCCTTATTGTTTATTATTATTTTTCCCCCTTTTATTTTTGCCACTCTTTATAGGATATAAATTACTTTTCGCCCTATTTCTTTACCTCTTTTTTGAAAGATCTAGTTTCTCCTTTTCAGCCTGCGATAAAATTTTTTTTGAAAATATAAAATCTTTTCAGATCAATTTTTTCAGCCTGCGATAAAATTCTACTTTATAGTTTAATTTTTTTGTATATAATGTAGTCAGAGTCTTTGGTCGCATTGTACATTTAAACTGCGACCTTAGTCAAAGTCTTTGGTCGCAGTGTACATCGTGAAATGCGACCAAGGTCGCAGTGTTGTTATTGATAAAGATGGCCAGCAACTGCAATCTAGGGTTGCATTACATGGACTGCGACTTTGGTCGTAGTACGTTAAGTAATTAATTTTTTTGTATATAATGTAGTCAGAGTCTTTGGTCGCATTGTACATTTAAACTGCGACCTTAGTCAAAGTCTTTGGTCGCAGTGTACATGGTTAAATGCGACCAAGGTCGCAGTATTGTTATTGATAAAGATGGCCAGCAACTGCAATCTAGAGTTGCATTACATGGACTGCGACTTTGGTCGCAGTACGTTAAGTAAGTGTTGTTTTATTAAGTGTTATTTTTGGATTAAGTCATTTTTTGAATCTAAATGAAAAATGAAAAGTTGTCTGTTGTCTGATGCGACTTGGAGTCACTCCGTGAGACGCGACCTGTCGTAAAGATTTTATGAGATCTTTTAACGTCAAGTCTATATTGACGAACCCCGCACCATTCGTTGTTTCCCGAAGCGGTTGTCCACGCGTCGGCTCTTCATTGGGTTTAGGCGTTAATGTCTTTTAATGCCAAATCGGCGCTGGCGTTGGAGACCATTAATGCCGGCGATTCTGATTAATGAACCATTAATTATGGTTATTATGGGCTGCCTATAAATAGGGCTCACCCTCTCTCTTTAACAGCCCATAATTAGACTGTTTTCTTTCGAGAGCAATTGCTCTGAGAATTTCCGCCTTCTTCAGAGTCTCTAACAGGGGCCTGCCTCCATGGATGAAGATGACCCTATGGACGAACTTGATCGATGTTCGTCCACAAGGGAAGAAGTCATAGACCTCATCGTCCACAAGGGAAGAAGTCATGGTCCTCGTCATTCACAAGGGAAGAAGTCATAATCCCTGACGAGGACTTAAGCCTCACCGAGATCTGCTCTGACTTGATGCACCAGTCAAGCTTGCTGATAACGGATGGTCAGAGTGGGTATGGCGGTGGGGGATGTGGTGGATATAGTGGTGGGTAGCATACCTTGTGAGGTCTCACTCTCCCTCTCTTACCCCAGAAGTGACATCGAGGAAACTCCATGCTCACTGGATAGCCTTCTGGTGAAGAGATGTTCATCAAAGAAAGATCGTATCCCGGCACTTTGGAGGGTCAGTTGGAATCGGAGGATTCTGTTGCCACCAGACCTCAAGAAGAAGATTGCTCTTAGTCAACAAGGGCTCTTTTGATGTTTTGTCTTCTTGGCTACTTTGATGTTTAGTCTTCTTTGTAACACTCAATCTTATTGATTCTGCTGCCACCAGACCTCAAGAAGAAGATTGCTCTTAGTCAATAAGGGATTTTTTGATGTTTAGTCTTCTTGGCTACTTTGATGTTTAGTCTTCTTTATAACACTCAATCTTATTGATTCTGCTGCCACCAGACCTCAAGAAAAAGATTGCTCTTAGTCAACAAGGGATTTTTTTGATGTTTAGTCTTCTTTGTACTGCTATATTGTAACACTCAATCTTATTGTATAAGAGATCGTTTTGTATCATTTGCACATGCCTGGAGATAAATGCCTGGACATAAATAAAAAGCATATTTGTTTTTTTAATAAACTACGAACTTGTTCGCAGCCATGCATTGCAAACAAAACAACTATGACCATAGATGACACTGCGACCAAGGTCGCATAAGATACATTGCAAACAGTAACTACTGCGATCAGGGTCGACACTGTGACCAAAGTCTGCGACTAAACAACTGCTGCGGTGACGTGTCACCTCGTCGCAGTGTTGTTGTTGACCTCGTCCCAGTGTTGTTGTTGATTAAGACTAAAGACCAGCAATAGCGACCAAGATTGCAGATTATTTTTTTAAGACTGCGGCCATCAACTGCGACCAATGTCGCAGTGTTGTTGTTGATTATTTATAAAGACCACCAACTGCGACCAAGGTCGCAGTGATGTTGTTGATTAAGAGTAAAGACCAGCAACTGCGACCAAGGTCGCTGTGTATTTTATTAAGACTAAACACCAACAACTGCGATCAAGGTCGCAGTTTATTTTATTAAGACTACGGTCGTTTATTTTATTAAGACTACGGTCAGAAACTGCGACCAAGATAGCAGTGTTGTTGTTGATTAAGACTAAAGTCTAGCAACTGCGACCAAGGTCGCAGTGTATTTATTAAGTCTGCGTCCAGCAACTGCAACCAATGTCGCAACCTTTCATTTTAAAAATTTATAAGAGTGAAGTAATATAATTATTAACTGCGTCCATGGTCGCAGTATATTCGTTTAGCGTAAAATATTTAAAATGAAGGTTTGTAACAATTGTACAGGATTTTCAACCAAGACATAGTAGTAAAAAATGTAATTCATACAATTAACTTTAGAAAACAGATTTATATATATTTAAAAAAAAACAAAATACAATTTTTTTAAACTTCTAATCCTCGTCATCACCATCGTAATGAGAAAGAAGTTTGCGACTTTGGTCGCAGTACTGAAGGAGGTCGCATTGCTATACGATAGCATGTTTCCTCCGGTATTCTTTATTCTGTATTAAGTATGCGACCATGGAATATTTTTTTACTTTTCAATGCTAGAAGTCGCCGTCGTCATATAAAAGGGGTATTTTTGTCAATTTGTTTCACGATTGTTTAGGCGGGATTTTTTTGATTTTTTTGGCGCCCACACTCTGCGACCGATGTGTGGCATATATTCAGCCACGTCCCGCAGGCTGAGAAACTCTCTCAGCCTGCAGGCTGAGGTACAGTAAGCCCTATATATATATATATATATATATATATATATATATATATATATATATATATATATATATATATATATATATAGTTGATTCCCTGAAAACGGTTCTCACGGATTCCAATGAGAACTTTCATGTAGGCCGTCGGATCTGATAGAGATATGATTTTATTTGATTTGATCTATCAGATCCAACAACCTATGTGAAAGTTCTCACAGAAATCCTTAAGAGCCGTTCTTAGAGAATCAACTCCCATATATATGTGTGTGTAGAGAGAAAGTAATGATCCGGTGAGAAAACTAGTTTATGTGAGAAGATAAGAAAGTAGCATTGGAACCGTGGGATTAGTTTCTGGGTGGTTGAGATTAGATTTTGAGGAAATAAAACCAAAACTCAAAAATTAAATTAATAAACCCAAAACTAACTTAACCAACCCAAAATTAATCCTAACCACCCAAAAGATAATCCTACGGCTCCTGTGCTTCCTTCTCATCTTCTCACCTAAGCTAGTTTTCTCACAAGATCGTCACTATATATATAGAAATCTGTACCTCAGCTGCCAGCTGAGAGAGACTCTCTCAGCTGGCGCAACGTGACAGAATTTCAACCACAATTTTGGGTGCTGGTATCATGGTCGCAGTTTTTTGTGAGGACTGTGATTAAGTTGCAGTGTTTTTATGAGAACTGCTACCATGGTGGCAGTCTTTTTCTGAGAATTGCTACATGGTCGCAGTCCTTATTATACTAAAAATATATAATTTTAAGGACTGCGATCATGCCACAGTGGATTGCGATCATGTTGCAGTAAGTTGCGAACATATTGAAGTGACAACTGAGAGAGTCTCTCTCAGCTGGCGGCTGAGGTACATTTTCTCACACACACACACACACACACACACACACACATATATAGAGAGAGAGAGAGAGAGAGACTAGAATCCTTTGGGAAGGATACGGACCCGAATCCTTCCCACTCAAATACACCCTACACCATCTAAAAATAAGATCCACTCGTTTGAAGTTGATCTACAATATTTAAAGTGTCTATAAATCAAAATTCATGTATTTTTAATATTTTTATACATCCATCAAGTGTCGCAAAATAGAAGGCCGAAAGAAGCCTATTGCTTATATCTACATCTTTGAACATACAAATTCTCGATCCGACCATTTTTATTAGATTTCAAATATTCTCGATCCGACCATTTCATCATGATCTAAAAACTTAAAAACCCTCACACACTAATTTTTATTAGATTTCAAATATTCCACGTCGTTAAACTAACCAACTCACTATTTACACCGTCCGTTTTCTCTCATTTCCCTCCTACTTGATGCATAGGCAAAAAATATTTAAAATATTTGATTTTGATTTATAACTACCTTAAATAATGTACATCAGCTTCAACGGAGTGGACTTTATATTAGAATGCCGCACGGTTGTTTTTAAGTGGAAAAAATTCAACCTCGGATCCTTCTGGAATGACACAAGTCCATCTCTCTCTACACACATGCACTGGATCAGTCAGTTATCTGATATGATTTTAAAGATCCTCAAAATTCCTGTTGGCCTCCATTACTCTCTCTGGAACCAAACACTCTGAGAACTTACTCCGTAACTACTTTTATAACAACCCAATTTTAGAAAAATACTCTCACTTCCGACTTTCACTGACGGCCAACCTAACACAGCATTGCTTAAGTTCAGTCCACTGACCAGTGTTTTATGGAACAATCCTCCACCAGAATCTCACACACACACACACGTACAGTTTCTGCTGTGTTGCTCGCAATGTCTCGCACATTGTTCATCTTTTGGAACAGTTCTGTTCAAGTAATGAAAAGGGGTCAGAGAAAATTATAAAATGGTAGAATATTTGACGGAAAGTTTAGAAAATAGAAATAAAAAAGTTGAATCTTCAAGTAATCAGCTCATGACTTTGAGCAAGTGTCAATTGCAGAGAGAATAATTAGATCAAAAGAAAGAAAACGTTGAAAATCTTTATTTTGCATGCCACTAAAAACATTCATCTAAATAAGTTTACATTGAAAACTACAGCATAATGAAATTTAGAGAGATGACATCAACTCGTTCCTGAGAATCATACAAGAAGGGTTTATCCACTAGTACAGAATTGGACTTTCACGTTACGTGTTACGTGTTAGACGTCGGTTTCACTAATACGATGATGTGAAAAAAAGCGGTGGCATTTTTGTAATATTTTGAAAAACATATGATATCGGTTCTCCAAAAACCGACGTAGAAACTCAAAAAATAAGGACGGTGGTATTTTTAATATATTGAAAACCTTATAATGTCGGTTCTTTATAGAACCAGCATAGAATCTCAAAAAAAAAAAAATCATTTTTTAAATAAAAAAACTTAACACGTCGGTTCTGAGTGAACCGACGTATCAAAACTTACGATGTCGGTTCTTTGAAGAACCGATGTCTTAAGTAAAACAAAAATAAAAAATAAAAAAAATACTCCTTCAAAGTTCTTAACATGTCGGTTCATTTTATGAATCGACGTTGTTTCCTTTCCCTCTCAAATTTGCCCAAAAAATTAAATTTCCCACCTACCTCCTCTCTCCCCCTCAAATTCACCATAGATCTCAAAACCTATTAGACCTCTCTCCCTTACTCTCGCCTCTCAAATTTGCCCAAAAAAATTAAAATTCCCGCCTGCCGCCTCTCTCCCCCTCAAATTCGCCATAGATCTCAAAACCCATTAGACCTCTCTCACTTGATCTCACCCAGTGCCTCCTCAAGCTCACCTCCACCCTCATCCAGTGCCTCCACGAGCTCCAACAAGCTCCAGCGCCTCCACGAGTCACAGCGGGGAGCTCTGCTCCGAGCAGAGCAAGCTCTGTTCCGAGCAAAGCGACACGAAAGACAGGTATAAAATTTTTTTAAACTCTTTTAATTGTTGCTCTATTAGAAACACAAGTTGGTGCTGCTACTTGAGCTAGGGTTAGCGTGAGATTTTCAAGGATTGGGACCATACTCAGTGACTCTTGGAGTCTAGAGATTTTCTCCGCTATTTTTTATTGGTGCAGTTCATGCTCGGTGGCTTGTGGAGCTCATGGGTGGTGGCGGTGGAGCTCGATGGTGGTGGCGGAGCTCGTGGTTGCGGCAGTGGAACTTGTGGTTGGGATTTTTAGCGATTGAATTTTTTTTTTTTTTGGGGTAGTATAAAGTTTTAATTTACAGTTTGATGATGTTGATGGTAATAAGTTTGATGATAATGTTTTGAGCGTGAAGTGTAAAGATTAGATTAATTTTTTTTTTGAGTCTAAAATATTTTTGTGAGTTTGATGATGATGATGATTATTTTGGGTTCAAATTCGAGATGATGTCGAGTTTCTCGCGGCGATGACGTCGTGGAGGAATATGATGAAGCGGTCTACGGAAGGAAAAGATGGCAAATTTTTTATTATTTTTTAATAAAAATAAAGTTTTCACGTCGGTTTAAAACCGACATCTTTGCCCCTACCTTGCAACATCGGCCGCATAAACGTCGGTACATCGTTTCATTTTCACATCAGTTTTAAACTGACGTGAAATCTCCTAGTATAGCTCATAGCTGCTCAAATTATGATTCCCCAACATCCAAAACATACTATAGTAATCAAGAAACAAAGAGAAGATGAAGTTAAACTGCAGGAACATCTGTTTCTAACAAACATCATAATTCTGTTAAATTGTACATCTACAGACAACAAGGTATGAACAAATGCAACATGAAACACGGCGACATACAGCAGATGATCTGAAAGGGCTCACATACACAGTGAGATGATGGAACCCATATAAATATAAATTAATTAATACACCATAAAACTATAGCATAGCTTCGCAGTTTGCCTTGTTAAGTTGTTATGCCCAACAACAATGCATCTACTGCAACAAAGTGGCCTAATAGTCATCTTATGAGGATTAATCCGCTTTCTCTTGGGCTGCCCTGGTGGGCGATTAATGGATGGAGGATATGAAGATGCAGGAACAAAGAACATCTGATCGGCATCTGGTATTCGGTAGAATGGCTCTGAATAGGTTATGAGATAACTTTCCTTCCTGAGATATCTTGAGCAATAGTCATTACGAAAGACTGCAATGGCATGCATGCATGACAACCCTGTAATTTGCCACTTTCTGCACGTACACTCCCAGCTGCCAATGTTCACAACATTAACTGTACTACTGCACACCTCAAACATAGTTTCGGTAGACCATATTACATTCAAGGTTCTCAATATCGGATAGCGGAATCGTATCGGATGGGGGCTTTTCATATCGGATATCGGATATCGGGGGAGATATCGGGGATACGCGCGCATATCGGACGTTCATATTAGACACTATATATAATGAAATATTGATAATTAAGAGTTGGTTTAGGGTCATACATATTATCTATCTAATAAAAATGATGTAATATGCTTACAGAGACAGTAAAAAATAATGTACATTTGCACGCAGTCGTGCAATAAATAAGTTATTTTATATATATCAGACAATTTATCGGCCAATATCAGGAAATTTATCGGGCAATATTTCAAATATCGGCCATTTTTTGCTGCAAATGATATGGCGAACGATTTTCCCATATCGTATCGGCAGCAAGCAAAAAAGGAGATATCGGACGATATCTCGGCCGTATCGGCCGATCTTTAAATCAGGGATTACATTGAGTGTTCGTTACCTGGACATCTCTTTCCGCAACTTTTTCTCGATCGAGCAGGTCAAGGTGCCCTCCCATGTGCTAGAAGCTTCTTGGCGTGAATGAATGATATCCATTGTCTTTAGCAGCAATGAGGGCATTATCTGCACTGCAGATGATTCGTCTTTCATTGATATCCATCTACATAATGTCTCTACGATGTCGGTTGAGAGATGATCATACCTGCCCTTTCGCTGGGGGGACACCATTGTAATCTTATGATATGCTGTCATGCATATTTCAAC
Source organism: Agave tequilana (assembly GCA_038442645.1). Classification (NCBI taxonomy): domain Eukaryota; kingdom Viridiplantae; phylum Streptophyta; class Magnoliopsida; order Asparagales; family Asparagaceae; genus Agave; species Agave tequilana. The sequence continues at coordinate 95,059 of JAVJIF010004802.1, read as the reverse complement.
TGTACGAGGAACCAATGCCAACTATCAGGAGTCTCATCCACGACTGTAGCAAAGGTGACTGGAAAGATGACATTGTTTCCATCAACTGAAGCTGCAACCAACACTGTCCACTGATTATTCACTTTCAAACATATTCTATCAAGAAAAAGAAGGGGGCGACAGCCATGCTTAAAACCATGTAAAGAGGCATAAAAGGAGACAAACACCAACGAATCTTTGCATCCAAGGATGAAGTTAACACGGTAACACTGCCTGGGTTAGTGCTTATAATCTGTTCACATAGTCATGGCAACTAATTGCATGCTTCCTCCTGCAACATGTGAATCTCTTTCTGGGCTGTCTCTTTAGCATGCCAAGCTTGACAATAGCTCAAACTAATTCCATATTCATGATAAAGGTCTCTGGCAATATCTCTGGGCCTAGTCTCTGGATTATCAAGCACTTTTCCTCTGATACTACTTGCCAACCATTGCTTTTTTGCTAGATGTAGACATTTTCACCAGTTAGCACACCATTCATTTTCTTCATCACAAATGTCTGCTTACGACATGATCGAGATGCATGTATCCTCCAGCAACAATTCTCTTTTGCATTTAGCAGTTACACGTGTATGTTCATTATTGATAAATCTGTATCTGAAACCTCTCGCAAAGGCATATTTACACAAGTCATCACGAAAGGTTCTCATGTTCTCAAATTCTTGACCAACATCCATGGTAATGTTGTCCCAACAACCAGTTGAATCCAGTGATACAACATAATTAACGGCAGAGAAGTCCACATGGGCAACTGGGTCATTATAATATTCATGATTTCACTGCAAAAGCAACACATTTGGCACATCATTTTCTGCAAATTTCAGAATATACATTGAGTTTATATGGAAAATACCTGTTGATGTCGACCCTGTCCAAAGCATCAGAATCTAACATCTCCTGTCTATTAATGTCAATTGTAGGGGTAGAAGGAACAGGTAGATCTGAATCATCTGCAACAATCCCAGTCAAAATATCACAAAATAATATATCACACAAGCCCCATAAAAAAAAACTCCACATATGCTAAGAGCACATTGTAACAATAGTACATAATTTGAAAATAAAATAGAATCAAGCAGATAATCATGAAACACTTTTCCTAAGCATGAGAGTTGAAACTCTAAAAGAATTTAGTGCCTAATGAATTCATTATGTTCACTCCAAAAACAAAGATGTGCAGCTCTATATATTTATATTTTTATATATAAGTCCACACACATAGCTCCTATAGAAATTTTTTATCCACTTGTCTGGCAAAACTTCATGGACGTATTCCATGACTGCATGCAACTCAAGATTTAGGTGTAGGAATTGGAGTTAGCTTATGAAGTTTATCTGATGGTAACTCCCTGAGTGGTTTTTTGTTTCCACTTTTTGATGTTGTCTGTAATTGCACTAGAAGCAATTTTAGGTGTGCTTGAATCCTCAATGGAAATTCTACCTCTCGCTGTGCTGTAAGAGCATGACATTATATAACATATTTGCTTCCAGGTAAAAGATGTCTAGTATTGTAGTATAAACACCTTTTTTCTTAGCAGCGGCGGGCCTCCTAGGTCTAAGAATGTGGCCACCACCAGCAGTGTCTGCTATTGATGTACCTGAATCAGCAGCGGCACTCCTAGTTGTTCTACAAAAGTAAAATCTCATGCTTGAGAATATAATATAGTTGAGTAAATATATAGACTACAAGAACAAGACTAGACTTTGAAATTACCGATTATCACTCTTATTCAAGACATAAATGCCTATTGTTAGAGAATTTGCATGAAAGGTCCATCATGCGCTCAAGTTCTCTGTCGCTGGACACCGCGATAAGAGTTCATTTGTTGATTGGAAGGAAGTTATTGATGGACATCGTCCTACTGTCAAAGCTAAACATGTTGGATATTTCTGACTTCAGATAATTAAGTGGCATGTCACGACTGATATTTAGTGCATGAGCTCTCCACCAGTGTATAACATAGTTCCATCATCTTTAATAACAAACTCGCCACCAGATTGGCAAATGGCTACAACTGTCTCTGCTGTCATTGACATTTCTGAACTGTAAAGCATCTGTGTAGGGGTAAATGCGGGAAATTTATCTGCACTCAAATTGTAGTAGGATATGTGAGAGGGGATAATAAAGTAATGTAAAAACACAGATTTTACCTGAAAACCCAATTTGGGAAAAACCACGGGGAGAGGAAAAAGAATTCATTATTTTCAAGAGGTTATAACGAATTGTGCAGAGCTAGAATTTGTGATAGTATCAGATTACAGTGGTTTGAGGAGAATGTTATCAGCCTTTGGGGGAATTCTCTTTTGGTTTTCCTCTGTTTTTTGGTGGGCCCTCCCTTCTTCGTCGATCTCCCAGTGCATATATACTCAGGGAGTCTACAGTGGTAGTGCGAGTCATGTGAATTTCAATAATCGCCTGATCTCATTGTTTTAAATATCGGCTGATATACCGGTATATCGGCCGAGATACCGGTATTTTATCCAAAACGATATGATAAGTGTAAAAATTTATCGGATATCGTTTTGGACCGATATTTACCGATATATCGCGACGTGGCCGATATATCGGCCGATATCCGAGATGAAATATCTGATATATCAGCCCTTATAGTTACTTATTTGAATAATAATTATTATTTTTTGCTTGAGAGATTATTTTTATTTTATTCTATGTTCGTTATGGTATGTCAATGATGTTTTAAATGATGTTTGGATAATAACTTATTTCTTTTAATAATCTCTTATATGTATTTACTATTGATATATCAACCGGTATTTAGTACCATATCGCGATATATCACCCGGTATCCGGTACCCGGTACATAATTTTACCGACCGGTATATCGCCGATATCCGATATTTAAAACACTGCCTGATCTACACGTTGCGATTTTTCATAATGACCTGGATTAAGCCCTTAATTGCTGGAGTGATTTCTACTACATTCTGTAACAGTCTGCGCTGAAGTAGGGATTTGTTGCAACGTGATGACCTGGCAGCGCCGCGGCGTAACAGACTCCATGAATATAGACGGATATCAATGAGGTCGGTTGTCGCGGTCTATCTTGCTCGTGACAGAAGGATTGATCTTGCAGTGACGACGTACATATGTACACATACATCTATCTCTATATAACGTATCAAGCCACCACTCTTTACTCTGACACATGGTTTCATACACAATTATAATAATTAATCACCATTTTTATGGTTTTATATTCAATACCAAGAATTCAAGTTGGCTACCATGTCATTTTGTTAATGGTTCATAATCACCACCATATGGTTTCCAATTAATGAAGTATTTCTAACTACCGTTCATGCTCTTAACACCTTCTAGATTAAGAGAAGATTTGAATTTACAAGTCTATATTCATAGTAATTAGTCACCACACAATCCATATTCATAGTTGTTAATCACCGTATAATCAAGTTCTATAGTCTTATCCTAATTAATGTTCATAAGTTCATACTCTTAATGACATAACCCGTTACTTAATCAAGTTATGGTGTGTGCCTCATATGTATTTTAGTCGGATCAATGTCACGTTACTCACTGATACACTATTCAACTTCCAATCTTACAAAATAATTTATGATTATTGTAACCCCCTGATCCCTGATGTACGTATCATAGTATCAGTACTCTATACGGCGTACAAAGTTGATTTGACCTTCCTGGTAATCAGATTGAGCCGATTTCAATTTCACATATTATTTTTCAATCTTTTAGATTTTCAAAATTTTCTGAGATTTTCTAAATTATTTGGAAAATCTCCGTAGTCGGTGGACCGATACCAGTAATCGACTCTACAAATTTTAATTCACAAACGGAGTAGAATTTTAAGAATCTCCTTTCACCTTGTGTCTTAGAATCGTATTATCTACGTTATGATATTTTGAGAATTTTTCTAAATTTATTAAAAAATCGGGCTAAACCGGTGTCGCCTAATATCGGCGATACCGTCTAAGATTTTTAACTTGCAAACCGGACAATATTTCTAGAATCTGATTTCACTTTCCTCCTCAGAGTAATATTTGCTATTTTACAGAATTTTTGGGAGCTGTTCGGAACTAGCCAAATTTTTACCGAATAAAATAATATTAATTAAATAATCTTAAAAATCTTTTCTCTTTTCTTTTTCCTTCTTCTTCTCCATTTATCTAGACTTTCCCCCCACCGCCTTATGTCCACCGCCTCTCTTCTCTCTCATCTAAATAAAACCCCCCCTCAAACTCTCTTTCTCTCTCTCTCTCTCTTATCCTCTCTTCCTCTCTTTCTCATTGTCTCTCTCTCCCTCCCTTTCTCTCTGTTTTTCTTTCCAGTCAAGGAGGCAGACCGTCAGCGGCAAGCTGGTCGCCACCGCGCCCTCCGGCCAGGCGCCACCCCCACTTCTCCTTCTTCTTTTCCTTCTTCTTTTCCTTCTCTTCTTCTTCTTTTTCTTCTTTTCCTATGTTCTCCTCCTTCCTTTTCTTTTTCTTCTCCATCTCTTTCTCTCCCCCTCTCTCGTTCTCTGGAAGCCGCCGCCGGTCGGGCGGGGATGGCCGCCGCCAGCCGGCAGGGATGGCCGCCGCCAGCCCCTACCCCCCTTTTTCCCTCCCGTTCTCTCTCTCTAATGGGTTTAACCCATTAACCCTTATTCATATAAGTCAATTGGGTTTGAGTTTGGATCTAAACCCAACCCAATAAGCAACTCATACCCGCATATAAATGATATGTAAGAGTGAGACATGAACATGGAACATCATGAAATAACAGTATCTAGTGTGTTCAGTGCATTAGAATGTCCGTGGGGACGGTGATACTAGCACATGAAATATCAGTGTCGCGTATCCATGGAACAGTGGTCATGGACATGAAATAATGTCATGTGTAGTGTATCAGATATTGGCATGCAATACTGTGTCCAGTGTATCGGTGGTTCGGTAATGGTGACAGTGTAATAGTGACAATGTCTGGTAGAATGGAGTATGCGTGTATCAGTGTACATGTAGCAGTATTGCGTAATCATAATAGATGTACATGAAGTGACAATGTCCAGTGATGTGATAGATGTAACGAAACCATGTGGAATAGATATAATCATCTATTACTTATATTTTATATACTTTTCTATAATTAAGTTATTAATTAACATTTATAATGATTTACTCGTATCCACGATTTATTACAATCACTCAATTTATTAAACATGAATAAATATAATTGATAAAATGAAAACACTCACAAACTAGCAGGTAATAAATCGCAGTGTTCTAAAAATCGGTTTCATTATTCGTGCGATCCAACACTGAATAATGATTAATCGGATTAATCGGAGATTAATCGGGGATTAATCGTTTTTGAAAATTTTAATATATTTAATTATATTATACACAACTACATATGAATATATACAGTTAATTGTTGAAAATACCTAAATATTATACAACACAATATCTAGATGTGAAGTTATAAACCATGATATGATGAACAAGACAATAATAGTAAAAAAGAAGTAAAAGAACTTATTTCTTCACATTAGTAATCTAAGATTTCAAATTTGCAACATAAATATAAATCAAAGAACTTACTTGCAAAGTAAGATAAATAAAAAAATTAGTCAATTATCAATCAAAATAATGAACTTTAAAGAATGATGAAGAAAGATTGCTAAATAAGTTAATTTGAAAAATAATCAAAAATAATAAAACATATGTATCACTTTATGCAAAATATATAAATAATAAAATATCATAATTCATCTACTATTTAATAAATAACAATTCATTTACTATTTAATAAAAGATTATTATCAAATCATCAATATTACAAACATAAACTACTTAGCGATCCAACACACACAAAGTGAAGTTTTTTAAATAAAAAACATATGAAATACCTAAACGATTAATCGGGGATTAATCGGATTAATCAGGGATTAATCGAATTAATCGGGAATTAATTGGGGATTAATCGTTTTGGACCCGATAATCGCCTGAGCGCATAATCAAAGCGATTAATGTAATATTAAGCGGGCTGTCACCGAATAGGATTAATCGGCCGATTAATCCGATTTTTAGAACAATGATAATGATAAATCGTGGATACGAGTAAATCATTATAAATGTTATTAATAACTTAATTATAGAAAAGTATATAAAATATAAGTAATAGATGATTATATCTATTCTACATGGTTTCGTTACATCTATCACATCACTGGACATTGTCACTTCATGTACATCTATTATGGTTACGCAATACTGCTGTGTACACTGATACACGCATACTCCATTCTACCAGACATTGTCATTATTACACTGTCACCATTACCGACCTACCGATACACTGGACACAGTTGTATGACCCGGGAAAGGAGAGAGACAGTGAATTGCAGTAAAAGTTTTCCTTGAATCGAATGAAAAGGATTACAACAACTGTTCCTTCCGGTTACAAGGGAGGGAGGATATTGAATCTTGAATCCCCCCTTTGTTTAAGGCTGGGTTCTTCGTGTGGCGGTGGAGAGTGAATCTTGTTCTCCGTTGACCGGATGACCGTCCTTCAGGGATCTCCTCTTCGGCCGGTAGAAAGAGTAACTCAGCTCCGTCTACCAAAACTCTAAAAGAGAAGGTAAGCGAAGAGTCACTTGTACGCAGTAAGCTAGCTTGAAGAGTCGAGTTCTCTCTCTGTTGATGATCTCTCCGTTGTCCTCTTCTCCTTCTTTTGATTGGCAAAAGACCGACCTCTTCTTCATAGCGACGGGGCTATTTATAGAGGTCTTAGGGGGTGAATGTGCCCCCCTAAAAGCGCTCCACAATGAGAGCCAACTTCCCCGCTACATGGGCGGTAACTAACCCACGTGCCTGCTAAAGACACGCCACGATGGGAGCTGGTTTCCCTTACGTGTAGGCAGTGATTGGTCCCTTAACCAAGGCGGTTATAACTGAGACGCGGGTTTCGGGCCGACGCGCCTTGATGCTGAGACGCGGGTGTCAGGCCGACGCGCCTTGATGCTGAGACGCGGGTGTCAGGCCGACGCGCCTTGATGCTGAGACGCGGTTGATAGTCCCTCGCGTCTAGAGCTTGAAACTTTGCTTTTCAATGGCTTGTCCTCCAGTAACTTTTGGACAGCCTACAGAACCCCCTCCAAAGTTTTCGATATTCCGCAGTTAACTGGGACGGATTTCGAAATACTTTGGACTCTAGCTGAATTCACCTTCATGGCTGGACTGTTGATGCTCCGGGTTCGATCTTATCTGGAGTTGGTCTTCGTGAGTGTACTGTTTGAACTCTTTGAAGCCACCAGAGTTGATCGTGTTGAGTGTCTAGATGCACAGTCTAAACCTCCCCGATTGCTTTTAGTCTGTCACGGGTGTGCTTTAAGCCAGGAGTGTTGGTCGTCTGCTTGCGTCAGTGTACTGTTGAACTGATTTTGCAGAAGCAGGAGGCCGAACGCAGGTTCTTTTCAAAAAAGCCGAGATGGTACTGCTTTAAAGACGCGATTTCTGTAGGGTGCGTCCTTTGGCAATGGAAACGCGCCCGATCTTCCATGAGGCAAACGCGATGTTGGGCCCGCTGGGTCGGACGCGGACTTTGTAGAGAGACGCGACTCTAATAAAGACGCGATTTTCTAAGCGCAACGCGACTTTCTGGGTGCATTTATGGTGATGCTGACGGGGCATGTCTATCAGAGAGGTGCGTCCCTTGGGTGCGAATCTGTGCCTTGTCATGATTACGCCGCCAGCTGGCCTGGGGAACCGGCAGGATTTCACCTTTTGGCGCGCGGATTTCCTGGTTCATTAACTGAACCGCGCCACGTGTCAAATGATGACTCGCTGCGGAGTCGTGACGCATGATCTTCGCGATGATTTGTTCCACGCGTCATGCGATGATTCGCTGCAGCTTTTACCGGGTCACACGCCGCGTATCTTCGCGAATCTTTGTGCCTATAAAAGGCCACAGTTGGAGAGATACCTCTTCTTCTCCGAACGCATTTGCTCAAAAAAAAAAAGAGTTCTCTTCTTCCTCTGTTGAACTGTTCATCTCCATTATTGGACTTTTGAACTATTCATCTTCTTTACTGGACTTTTAGATGGCACCCAAGACCAAGCCAACCGCATCTTCATCACGGGCGACCGCCGCCGAGGCCCAGAGGGGTGCTTCTTCTGCGCAGGACGCTGCTCTCCCAGGTATAATGCCTTTTAAGCGTGGATTTCGCCATTAATGGAAGCCCATAGAACCCTAAGAATTTTTAACACAAGATATAACTCGTGTTTGATTCTCAGACGCGGTCTCAGACGCAGTTTTTGAGTTGATAACCGTGGTGCGGGTTTGGACCCTCGCGCCATTGGGTCCTGCGCTTCAGATTCTTCACTTAGAATATTTCTAATTGTGAAGAGTTCAGACGCGGACTTGGTTTACAGAACGCGGATTTGATCCTTGCGTTCTGTTTCATCAGCTGTTGATTTTGATGAATCTGGCACCCGATTCCAAGCACTTAGACATCTGGGGATGTGAAAGGAAGGGAGTTACCCTCCTTAACTTCTGGCGATTATGGTGATGGAAGGGTTAAGGTGGATAACTCCCTTCTTTTCGCACCCCAGAAGTAACATCAAGGAGAATGTGGTGGAGACGCGGATCCTGCAGGTCTGGACGCGGATTTGATAATTCCTGCGTCCAGTATCTCTTCTGCGTTTGGACGCGGTTTTGCAGGTCTGGACGCGGATTTGATAATTCCTGCGTCCAGTATCTCTTCTGCGTTTGGACGCGGTTTTGCAGGTCTGGATGCGGATTTGATAATTCCTGCGTCCAGTATCTCTTCCGCGTTTGGGTTATGAACACTTAGCATATAAAGTATCTAACTAAGTGTCTTTTCTTTTGCAGTGCCCCATCCTTCTGCCTCACTCGCCAAGACGCGCCACTTTGGACATGTGGGTGGTGCTGACCAGGACTTGACCTTTGTGCTACGAAGGACTGTCCTTGTGACTGCTGACCAGTCGCCGGATCGCAAGGAGAAGCTCTCTAATGTTGACATGAGAACTCTTCGGGTACTTATGACCGATGCAGCATTCACAACGGATGCTCACGTCAAGCTGGAGAAGCCTGCCTTCTTCTTCGGAGATCGTATCAACGATGGCGGCTATCGTGCGTATGACGGAACTTATAAATGGCTCCGTCAGATAAAGGGTGGAAGATTCTTTCTTCGGACATGGAGAGGATGTTCCGCTGTCCTACTTCCAGCACATGTCCATCCCTCGGAAGATAGAATGGGACCTTTCTCGATACGTCCCTGAGATTACTCTCGGTGATTTGGGTTCCCATAAAGTACACCGTCATGATAGCCATGACAGGTCGGTTCTCGGCCTTTTCCCTGGGTCGCGCAAGTCTGAGGTTCCGGTTGGAGAGATACCACAACTTGGCACTACCTTCCTCAACTCATTCATGGAAGCGGAGGGTGATTATCCGGTCGGGTTTCGTGCGCCTGGTGGGTCCATTCCACGGAGAACTACTGGTGGGGCAGAATGGTAGGTTTCGTCCTCACCAACCTTGGGGATCTGCTAAAGCGTGTGGGACTGTACGTGGCGGTCAGGGCCGTACAGTGGGGTATCCCACCAGGCTCTCATAACTTTTTCGGGATCCTGGAGCGCTACAATCCGCTGACGGGGACATTCTTTACCCCGGTTGGAGAGATGGGCCTTGCACTGCACGAGCTGCATGAGGTCTCGGGGCTAGCAACAGGGGACATCCCGTATGAGGAATATGTCCCGACCACTGAGGAGCTCCACCACTTGAAGAAAGAGTTTCCTCGGGTGTACGAGACTTACTGGGAAGTGATGTGTCACTTCCACATTTGTGGTCAGATAACCAACTGGCGGTCGCAGGAAGTCAAGCAACTGTCTTGGGCCAGTTACTTATTTAATGGTATCGATAGTAAAGACACTCCGATAACTCGACTGGTTCCCAGTTCCGACAGGGAGATTGAAGACAGATCGACCAGGCTTCTGAAGGCTTCTACACCACGGTCTCGAACGAGGACGGTTTCGACCCTGACCTGGTCTTTGAAAGCTTCCACCATCAAGCCCGGACCCCTATCTCCGATAGGGCACTGTTGGCAGGCTTCTTGATGCTGTGGCTGAAGCGTTGTGTGGTGCCCACGTTGCCACATGAAGTTATTGTTGCTGACGTGGTGTACCCGGCGGTGCTCCTGGCTCATAGCAACCCTATAGCCCTTCTCCCGGCCATGGTGGCTGGCATTCAGAGCGGGTTGCGGGCGCTAACCAAGAGTTTCTGCGAGGCGCCGAAAACTGCCGACTCCCACGGCAAGCCGTATGTCGACTCAGAGGGGAATCCGACGGTGAAGCGTCCTAACCCTCGGATCGAGCTGCCTTATACGTACCTTCTGGCTTGGTACGTGATGCACTGCCCTTCTTTGATGACGGCGGTGCGTTGGAGGGAGAGTTCCGTCCCTTTTGTACAGCGGTTGGAGGATTCGAAGTGGAGTGACGTTTATATATATTACGTCCGGAAGCGACTTTCAGATCCCGCGAATTACCAGATCAATCGCTGCTTCCCCGAGATCCCTGGTGCATCCTCCGGGGATCAATGTACTGATTCCGCGGGCTCAGATGGCTTCACGAGGTTGTCCGCGGGAGCCTTTTGGTGGTTGATTAATATCCGGCCCGGATATGTGCTTTTTCGGCAAGGGACTTCATGCACCATCGAGCCGTACATGCCGAATCGTTTCGCTCGACAGTTCGGCTACGATCAACTGTACGTCGGGAATCCCAATGCTCGACTCGCCTTCGAAGGGAACTTGTTCGAAGGTGCTCGGGCTTGGTACTACAGTGTGGCCGGAGGGACGGGAGCAGCTTTCAGTCTACCTATTGAGGGGTCCAAGTGCCGCATGAGCTTCAGCTTCTGCACCTGGTATTCTCAGGTTAACCAGTCACCGGACTTTGTTCCAGCGTCCTCATGTATCGAGAGCATCAATGCAAGTCTCGAGGCAAGGTCAGAATCTGGTAAACCCTCGAAACTCACCGACCAGTTCCTGAAGGCTCAGAAGGAGGCCGAGAGGAGGTCGGGAAGGGAGCCACGAGCAATCAGAGCGGAGCCGCGACCAACAAGGGAGGAGCCGCAAGCAGCAAGGGCGAAGCCACGAGCGGCAAAGACTCGACAGGCGGTAAGCAAGCGTCGTCAACGCTCTATTTCAACTGCTGAACCTGCTCCCAAGAGGGTTCGGAGAGACTTGACGACCGAAGTCTCCCGATCTGAAGATATCCCTGCAGTCGTTGAGGTACCGAGGGAAGAAGACATAGCTGAAGAGGATATTCCTTTAGTCCGTGCCCCTAGGTCGAGCAGCAGAGACCGTAGGTCTGCGGAGGAAGGGGAGCTCGTCGACAGAGCCATCTCCGCTGATGAGGATGAGCAGCTAGAGGTCGACATCATGAGTGGAGGAGATGTCGATATTCCGGGGATTTCAGTTCGACCCGGGTCTTTACTTGCTCATGAAGGGAGAGATGAGGTACATCAACCTGGGTCGCCTTGTGTCTTCATTACCAGTCCTCGGGCAGTTGACCCCAGTCCTACCACTGGGGTAATTGGTGGCAAGGCTCCGGCTGCAGAAGTCTCACGCGATGCGCTATCGTCTTCCTCACTCTCAGGGGAAAGCGAGTTTGAAGACGAGGTTGACTACGGTGATGAACCCGCTTTTCCTGATCCGAGAAAGTTCTCCCATATCTCGGAGGAAGAAATATACGGGGGTGAGCCATCGAAGGTATCACAGCCGGCGATTGTTCCCGCGGGAGGTACTCTTTTCACCTTTTGACCTAATTTCCTTTTTAATTTTGAAGAGGAGGCTTTAACATTCTCCCTTTTATGTTGCAGGATTGGCTGAGAATGTCGAGGCTGCACCCTCCTCGCAGATCGAGGAGATGGTACAAGAGTTGACCCAGCCAGAAGGGGTTACGGCTTTGGTTGCCGAGATAACTCCAGAGGGGCAACTACTGATGCCGGGGAGGCTTCTCCTTTGCCGGAAGAGGAGGCAACCCCTAAGGCCGGGGAAGAACCCACTCTGCCGGGTGAAGGGGTACTATTGAAGCCAGGGAGACTTCCACTCCGCAGGTTTTGCCCAAGGATTCGGCGTCTCTGGACCTCCCAGATGGTAAGGAAGTCCTGATATCTTAAATGTTTCGCTTTTCTCCTTTGTGGCTAATGTCGCAATAATTTGCAGAGGGAACTGAGGGGGCTCAGGTGGAGAGTCCGGCGGTCGGTACTCTTCCAAGAGGCCACACAGCTCAGGTCTCGGCTGAAACTTCTGAAGGGGTTGCGCTTACTGCCCCATCATTAGCTGTGGAGGTTCCTGCAGAGATGACGCCTCCGGAAGCACCAGTGGCCAGTCTTGCTCTTGACGTATCGACGGTCAGCACGACTCTCATGCAAAAAGAGCCGGCTTGCGCCCCTTTCCTCATAATAGAAAGGGGGTCGGGGAGTACCTCGGGTGATGATACAATGGATTTCCTGACACGCAAGACGGTGCAGCAGTTCCTTGACGCGATGCGATCGTGCATCGATTTTATCCTGTCTGGGCGTAGCTCTTTTGACTTTGCCCGGACGTTTCTTGGAAACATGGTCGGGAACATCGAATTAACTGGAGGCTCCTCGCTTGCCCATTCGTGTATGCTGTTGGTGGAGCGATTGGGAAGTGACTTGAAAGAGCTGAAGTCTTTGGACAATACTAGCTCTTCTCAAGAAGCCCAGGTCATCTTGACTAGGCTCCTAGCCAACCAGGAACGAGAGCGACAGGAGGTGGAAGCATAAGTTGCTGAAGAGGTCCGCAATCTCGAGCGTTCCCAAGCTGAATGTCAGAAACTGGCTGACGATTCAATGGAATCCGAGTTCATCCGGCAAAACGCAGAGCTCGCCATTACCAATGCTCGGTCTGCCATCGCTAAAGCGGAAGCCATGATCGCAGATAATGAGAGGACGCTTGCCACCATCCGGAAGAGGCTGGAGGAGCAACAAGCTGCGAAGGCTCGAGCTGAAGAAAGCCAGACTATTCATTCCTCCAGGTTGGAATCTCTGCGAGCACAGCTGGCTGCAAAACCCTTTTATCTGAAGAGGAGCTGCGGGTCCAAGCCATGATGGAGGCTGAGAAGGCACGTCAGCACGAGATGCATCGCCTCAGGGAGCGAATCCGTTCTTTACCGGATCAAGACTTTTAGCCTTTTCTCCTTCTTCCCTCCCTTTTTTTTTGTAAAGAAGAGGACACTCTATTAGAGTGTTTGTATCCACTTTTACTATCTTCGATATAATAAAAGTTTCTTTTGAAATTTTTGTTCCATCTTCTTTGTTTAGCTGTGGATGAATTCAACTCCCTGATCATTGGCTGTGAATACTGAACTTAGGTAAGACTAAGTTCTTTCAATGAGGCGCGGCGTCGAGCTTGATGAGACGCGGCATTGATCCATAGAGTGAGACGCGGTCATCCGTCCATAGGAGCTTAGATAGGACTAAGTCCTTTTGATGAGACGCAGCGTCAATCACAGGGTGAGACGCGGTCATCACTCCGCAGCGTCAATCCATAGGGCGACGCGGTCATCAGTTCATAAGAACTCAGATAGAACTAAGTCCTTTGAGACGCGGCATTGATCCGTGGGACAAACGCGGCTTTGAGTAATGCGAATTTGTCCTGTCAATGAAGACGCGGCTTGAGCAGATGCGAGGGACGCAGCCTTGCGTATTTTCCACTAATCTCAGAATGGACTAAGTGTTTTCCCTTAGAAAGGGTCCCGTTTGCTGAAGGGACGCGACTTTGAGTCACGTGGACGCTCCTTTAAAACGCAGGTGAACGCCTTCCCATTTGAGAAAGGTGACGCAGATTCTTGGACGCGGCTTTCCCATCTGCGTTCAATGCAGCCGGACGTGGCATCCCTATTTGCGTTTAATGCAGCCTGACTAAAAGATTTTCAGAGATCTTTGACCGTCAAGTCTTCGCTGACGATTGGGAAACCGAGTCATCCGTTGTTTCCCAAGGCAGTTGTCCACGCGTCAATTTTTCATTGGACTTGGGCGTTTAATGCTCTTTAATGCGAAACCGGCGCTGGCGGTTGGAGACCAGTGTCTGCGACGGTTCCCAAAGCGACGCTCCACACATCAGTCCTCCATTGGGCTTTGACAGTCGTGCGCGACGGTTCCGATTGATGCACCATTAATAACAGTTATTAGGGTGTGCCTATAAATAGGGCTAACCCTCTTCCTCTTTAACAATCTAGACCTTGGACTGTTCTTCCTTTGGTTTGCTCTGAGAAGTCTCGCTTCCTTCAGAGTCTCTAAAAGAGATCCTGTGCTCATGGATGAAGATGACACAGGGCTTTTATGCTCCTGTTTGGTCTCTTCAAGAAAAAGCATCTCTTGGATCATCTTGCTCGTCCGCGTACTGACGCAGAGAGTTAAACTCTTGACAGAGGCTTCTGCCGGTATGCTGTCCCGACCTGCCGTGATGTTTCTAGTCCACCCAAATTTGCATTTTGGCATTATCATCTGGAATTTTCTCATGAAGTCTGAGTTGGTGCATTCCTTCTGGAATTTGCGCCGCCAACTTCCTCTCTGGACGCGAGTGCTGAAATCCTTGGCGCTTGGCGCGGGCTTTGCTCGTTAAGCTCGCGTTTTAAGGCCATTGACTTGAACGAATTCCAAATTGGGCTGAAATTTTCAGACCCGAATCTTGCAACTCTTGTTTATTCGACAGGGAGATGACAATTTTCGGCGTCTGAAGTTTCTCGCGTCTTATGCTTTTAGACGCGAACATAAGATGAGGCTGCGTTCGAATCCTGTGTGTCCCACAGTTCTGATTCGCGTCTGTCTCTGTCACCGCGGGGATTTGATTTGCTGCGCGGATCATTCCTGCGTCTGCAGTCTTTGTCAACTCACTGCGCGGATATTCCCGCGTTTGTAGTCGTTGGCAATAGCCGCGTCTGCCACTTAGTTTTCTTTTACCGAAGTACACTAAGTTGCAGATTTTTAACTCCTCTGTTTATTCTCTGCAGGTAGGCTTGATTGTTCTTTTCCAGGTTCGCTGGGCCCCTGGAAGAATATTTCTGCCGGCGGACTTGCTCGATATTTGTCCACAAGGGAATATATTATGGTCCTCGTCCTCCACAAGGGAATATATTATGTCCCTGACGAGGAATCGACTCTCGCCAAGGTCTCTTCAGATCTCCTGCACCAATCATATCTGATGGCAAGAGATGGTCGGGTAAATATGACAGCGAGGAGGTTCCGGCGGTTGTGGTGGCGGATAGGATCCTCTTCCTCTCCCACTCCAGAAGTCACATCAAGGACAGTCCATGTCCGTTGGATGGCCTGCTGGGGAAAGAGATGTTCATGAATGAAGGGTTGCAGGACTTTCTGCTGCCACCGGACCTCAAGAACACCATTGCTCTTAGCTTAGTCAGCTAGGGCGCTTTCGATGTTTACATCATGCATCGTGGTGTAACCAGCTTCTATTGTAGCCACAAAACATCGCGCGCTTGGAATCAGACGCGGCTTATAAGGAGTGAGTGCAACCTCTGAGAGAGAGAGGGACTTCTTTGTACTCCTTAATTATAAAACTCAATCTTATTGTATAAGAGAGCGTTTTGTATCACTTTCATATGTTTGGAAATAAATAAAAGTGATACTTTTCTTTTTTGCCTCTTTCATTGTCTTGAACTTTTTGTCTTAGACTCGTAGAAGCAAAGAATCTTT
This sequence comes from Agave tequilana, assembly GCA_038442645.1. NCBI lineage: Eukaryota > Viridiplantae > Streptophyta > Magnoliopsida > Asparagales > Asparagaceae > Agave > Agave tequilana. Next base: position 79,294 of record JAVJIF010004802.1, on the reverse strand, counting down.
GACTTTGTTAAAATTATGATGGTAACTTTAATAAGTCAAATTTTGTAGGGAAAGATCCTATTTCAGAAACTCTCACAATACTGTCAGAGGTGTAATATTAACTTGACAGAGATGAAATTTTTGATGAACCTGCCACTTTATAAGAGAAAGTGACAAGTATAATTGTACCCCCAAGGAGGGTGAACTTTTATCAAGTGTTTGGGATTAACTTGATTGAGCTCAACTGGGGATTTGAAGGAAACACTGTTGATGGTGTAGTATTAACCTAACAATGTTTTTAGGTAGACTTGTTATTCTGTTGAAGAGAATAACAAGTGGGACTAGACTCGTGGGGAATCTAGGAAAGTTTGTTACCGTCAGAGGTGTGATATTAACTTAACGGGTTGAAAGTGGTCTTGTCAGAAGTGTGATGTTAACTTGACAAGGATGTGAGTCAGAGGTGTGATATTATCTTAACTCAGAAGTGTCACTGTCATAGGTGTAATGTTTAACTTGACAGTGAGGGTAATGCTAGAGGTGTAATGTTGAACTTAGCATTGGTCATCTCGGTTTGCAGAAGGAAGTCCGAGGGAAAGTCATGGCCATAGGTGTATTGTTGAACTTAGCAATGACTTGGATGCCAGAGGTGTGGTGTTAACTTAGCATCATCCATTTCAGCTTCGGTGTGGAAGTCTGAAGAAAAGTGACTGTCAGAGGTGTAATATTAAATCTGGCAGAAACTTGATTACTGTTTAGAGGTGTGGTGCTAAACTTTAACAGTAACTTGTCAGAGGTGTGATATTAACTTGACAAAGATTGACTCATGGTAAGAGTAATTTGAGGACCTGTCATTCTATTGATGAGAATTGACAAGTGAAAATTTTGAAGTGCCAGAGGTGTAGTATTAACTTGGCGGATTTGAAAATTTGATACTCCGTGTAGAGTTGACAAACAAAATTTGTATTCGACAAGTAATATTGAAAAGTTTCCATTACCAGAGGTATAGTGTTAACTTAGTAATGGTTGTATTTTGTAGATCTACCATTCTGTGGATGAGAATTGGTAGGGGATTTTGGAGGAAAGAGTGGAGCCAAGTCCACTTTAGGATTTTTAGCAAACCCTCAGCTATCAACGGATTTGAGGTGCCGTTACCAACTACCGTTTGAGTTGGGCTAGCCATGCTATTCCCCTCAGCATGATGAGTTGTCGAAGACTTATGTTGGACTTAAAAGCCGACATTTTCTTCTATCCTTAGCCGTCGGGGGCGTCGGATCAAATGGGAACGTGTCCCTTAGGATTTTTAGCAAATCCTCAGCTGTCAACGGGTTTGAGGTGCCTTTACCAACTACCGTTTGAGTTGGGCTAGCCATGCTATTTCCCTCAGCATGATGAGTTGTCGAAGACTTATGTTGGACTTAAAAGCCAACATTTTCTTCTATCCTTAGCCGTCGGGGGCGTCGGATATTAATGAAGAAGCTCTTCTTGTTTTGATCAGAGGTGTATTTTTAACTTGATCAGCGGAAGAATACCATCTAAGGATAGTATTTCTTCAGGAGCCGGCCATTGATCGGCATCATAAGTGTATCGCCATTCGGGGTTATGAGGCGATATGACCCATTTGAGTAGACTGACTCTACTACAAATGGTCCTTCCATTTGGGTTGGAATTTTCCTTTTGTCTTGTGCGCCATTACCATGGGTCTTCTGACGGCTAAGACAAGATCGCCTTTCTTGAAAGTTCGCACTTTAACTTTCTTGTTAAAGGCTCTGGTAATTCGAGCTTGGTAGAGCTCGATTTGTTGTTGGGCCTGCAGACGCTTATCATCTAAGGCCTCCAGTTCTTGGAGTCGCTGTCGATGCTTCTCCTCAATTGTCATCTCCGCTGTCAAGGCGACGCGTAAAGATGGAATTTGGATCTCTAGTGGGAGCACGGCTTCGCACCCATAGACCAAAGAAAATGGCGTAGCTTTAGTTGGGGTTCGCACAGTTGTGCGGTAAGCCCATAAGCATTCACCCAACTTGTCGTCCCAGTCTCGTTGACTTTTCGAGACGAACTTCTTGAGAAGCTTGCCAATAGTCTTGTTGAAAGCTTCTGCGAGGCCATTAGCGGCAGGATAGTATGCCGTTGAGGACACACTCTGAATTCTGAACTTAGCGCAGAATCTCTGAAAAGCCTGGCTGATGAACTGAGGCCCATTGTCGTGGACAATTCGCCGAGGTACGCCGAAACGGTAAATAACATGGTGTTTCACGAATTTGATCACGTTCGACGATTTGACCTCCTTCAAAGGGATGGCTTCGGCCCATTTGGAGAAATAATCGGTTATTGCCAAAATGAACCAATGTCCTTTTGATGATGGTGGGCTGATAGGACCAACCACGTCCATGCCCCACATTTCAAATGGCCAGGTAGAGGCCGTAGAGTGGAGGTACCCTGGTGCTTGATAGATGAAATCGCCGTGCACTTGGCAGGCGTGACATCTCTTGGCATAAGTGACGGCATCGGCAATCATCTTGGGCCAGTAGTAACCCAATCTTTGGAGTCGATGTGCCAGTTTTGGGCCAGGTTGATGGGCTCCACACATGCCGTCGTGGGCTTCTTTCAATACCTCTTGAGCCTCCTTTGGTGAGAGGCACCAGAGCAAGATCCCGTCATGCGATCGACGATACAATGTTCGCGTAATCGCATTATAATAGAATTTGGGGGCTTTCCTTCGAATGGCAGCCGCCTCTTTGGTGTCTTCAGGCAGGATGTCGTATAAGACGTAGTCGATATAGGGGAATCGCCAGTCTTTAAGCTCTGGACCGGTTGATGCTTCAAGTGCTTCTTCGCGGTGACGACCTCCCGCCGACTCCTGATAATCCTCGAGAGCATTCCTCGGGCAATACAGGTCGTGGTTGTAGACGAATATCTTCTCCATTGCTCCAGTTGGAAGGGCTAAGGAGGCAGCCAGGGATGCGAGTGCATCTGCGTGCGCATTTTGCCTGCGCGGTACATGGTCGATGTAGAAGCTCGTAAACCCCTCGGCCATGCGGATAGTTGCACTGTAATAGGGTACTAAGTCTTCATGTCTGACTTCGTACTCCCCGCGAACTTGGCTGACGATGAGCTTGGAGTCGCCGTATGCCTCGAGATTTTTAACGCCAATATCGTCAGCGAATTGCATCCCAATCAAAAGAGCGTTGTACTCTGCCACATTGTTGGAACAAGGCTCAGTTAATGAGACAGCTCGGGGAATCACATAATTTTGTGGGGATACAAGTACTACCCCCACCCCTGCTACTAAGTGTCCCCTCGGGCTTGTTCTTGATGCACCGTCGAAGAAAAGTTGCCATACTTGACTTTCGAACGATGTCTGAGTCAGGCAGACTTCAGCAACCTCGTCTGGGAGATCCTCGTAGAGTTTGACTGCCCTCGGATCTGGGTGTTCAGCTAAGAAGTCCGCCACCGCTTGTCCTTTAATAGCCTTTTGTGGCAGAAAATGCATCTCATATTGGGAGAGCAATATGGCCCATTTTGCCAGTCGGCCATTTAGTGATGAAGGTTTAGTCATAAGTAACCTCAGGGGGTTGACTTTTGATATGACGTTTATAGTTTGGCCTACCAGATAGTGTCGCATTTTCTGGATAGCGAACACCAGTGCCAAACATTCATTCTCGATCGGGTTATACCGATGTTCGGCTCCGATCATTGTTCTACTTAGATAGTAGATTGCTTACTCTCGTCCTTGGTCGTCATTTTGAGCTAGTAGAGCTCCCAAAGAATGATCCATCGCTCGAACGTACACCAGGAAAGGCTTTCCAGATACCGGAGCTGCAAGGACTGGTGGTTGGGTGAGATAGTGTTTAATTTCCTCGAATGCTTGTTGGCAAGCGTCATCCCAGATGAATGAGACACCCTTCTTCATCAGCTTAGCGAAGGGTTGGCATCTTCCGGAAAGGTTTGAGATGAACCTGCGGATGTACGCTAATCGTCCTTGTAATCCCCTGAGCTCCTTGAGGCTTCTCGGGGGTTGCATCCCCTGGATAGCGCGGATCTTTTCCGGGTCCAAGTGAATTCCGGTGGATGTTACAACAAATCCTAAGAATTTGCCACTGGCCACCCCCAGGAAGGACTTTGTGGGATTCATCTTCAATTGATGAACCCGCATGATGTCGAAGACCACCTTCAGGTCTGCTATATGATCACCTTTAGTGCGGCTTTTTACCGCAATGTCATCAACATAACATTCCACCGTTTTGCGTATTTGCTGATGGAAAATGGCATTCATGGCCCTTTGATATGTTGCCCCTGCATTTTTCAGTCCGAAGGGCATGACGGTATAGCAATAAACCCCCAACGGTGTCCTGAAGGAGGTGTGCTTTTCATCGTCAGGATACATCTTGATTTGATTGTATCCTGAGAATCCATCCATGAAGGACATTCGCTCGAATCCGCAAGTATTGTCAATCATAACGTCTGTGATTGGCAATGGGAATTCGTCTTTGGGACAAGCCTCATTTAGATCACGGAAGTCGATGCAGATCCGGATCTTCCCGTTCTTCTTGGAGACGGGGACGATGTTGGCTACCCAGTCAGGATGTTGTTCTTCCCTAATGAAGCCAGAATCAATAAGTTTTCTGACTTCTGATTGAATTGCCTCCATTATTTCTGGGCGAAACCGTCGCTGCTGTTGTTTGACAGGTTTTGCATCCGGATTGATGTTGAGGCGGTGCATAGCCACTTGAGGATCAAGTCCAGGCATGTCCTCGTAATTCCAGGCGAAGACGTCTATATACTCTTGTACAAGAGATATTAGATCTTTGTTCTCTGAAGGTGACAGGCCGTCACTTATGAAGATGGGCTTAGGGTTAGCCTCATCTCCTAGGTTGATCTGAACTATCTTATCTTCTGTGGGTGGCTCGCGCTGTTCAAAGCGGGTATCCCAAAGAGCATTTAAATGTTTGATCCAAGGATCTGTATCGGATTGGATCATTTCTTCATCTCCATCTTCGAGGTGGCTTGTCGAAACCATGTTCACTGAGAGTTCCTTGAAGATGTTGCCGACACTGACATCTGACTCCCAGGATGATGTGTCTGAAGAATAATTGTTGCTCGACGATTCTTGAGAATCGGAGGCTGATGGAATCGGAGTTGATACATAGCCCAACCCCGGCGTGTCCGATGATAATAATCGGGGGTCTTCCCTTTTGGCACAAAGGATTGAAGCAACGTCCTCATTCCTTTGCCGAAGTTCAACCCGGGTCTGTCGGTTAGATCGTACCCCATGCACTTCATCATTTTGAGTGCTTTTGGTTCATAATGATCGAACTGAGGTGATTCCTCCTCACCTTCCGATTCGTCGCGGGGCGTTGGTTCAGACGAAATTCGCCCAAAGAGAATTGATTTTTGGCCTTTTCGTCTGGCTGGAACCACGAATATAGATTCTTGTGCATTACCATTGTCTCGGTATGTTTCGAAGGACGACTTCACTGGTACATGCAATGATGTCAAGGCACCCATTGCCGACCAGAGATCGTCATCTATATCAGTGCTAGTGTCTGACGGTATTGAATCAGAAGCACACGCAGAAGAATACGCCAAATCTAAATCTTCATTAATATACCAACCGCCTACATCATCGGTGGTATTATCGACATCGGGTTTATTAGTGCCCGTTACAAGTGGTTCTAACTCCCACAGGCACTCTTCTTTCTCAAGCTCAGTGTCAGCCTCATTACCAGAGTCTGGCTCTTCTGGTTGTGGGCTTCCTTCATCCGTTTCCACCGGATCTTGGTACAGCAAAGAGTCGGTGAAATAATTCTCGACCCCCTTGAACGGATGCCTTTCGGCAATCAACGTCTGCACATTTCCACCCCCGTCAATGTACTTCATGACTTGGTGGAGAGTGGAGGGAACGATGGAGTTGCGGTGAATCCACGGTCGTCCCAGCAACAGATTGTAGGAAGTGTCGGCATCGATGATGTAGCATGTCACCTCCGACTTGAGGCTTCCAATCTGACACTTGAGCTTGATCTTCCCCATCGGACGGGTCTGGTTGGCATTGAACCCATAGATAGTCGTCTGGGTAGGGCTCAAACGATGGGTAGGAATGCCGAGATGTTGCATGACCCGGCGAGGCATGATGCTCAACGCGGACCCTGGATCTACCTGGATGCGGTTTACCTCAGACGATCCGATATACCCCGTGAAGTACAGGGGTCGATCATGCTTCCCTTTCACCTGCATATCATCTGCCATGAAGGTGATGCAGGGGGCGTTCTGGGAGGTGTGGAGGCAATGCTCTACATCTTCCTCCTTCGGCACCTGGGTCATGAAGACCTCAGCATTTGCCAGAGCTTCTTGCAGAGCTTCCCTGGTCGACTTTGATAGTCTAAGAAGTTCATACAAGGTAATGCGTGCCGGAACGTTAGCCAACTGAGCCAGGACATCAAAGCGGTAAGGTGGCGTAGATCCTTCCGTAATGCCCTTTTGAAGGGCTCTAGAAAATCGAGTCCCCTTCTGCTTCTCCACAGGTGGCTTTGTGGAGGGCCTGACTGGGTCCGCAGTTGGTTGTGGAGGGACTTCTGCCGTTTCGCCGTACTGTTTCAAGTACGCCTGTCCTGAACGGGTTCCCGCCATCGGTTGGTTGGGCTCTGCGGCCAGGACTATCGTTTTCTCCTCTGAGTCGGTCAATGAAGGGATATCAGTCTCCGCTTCTCGAGAGGAGGCACCACCACATTGCAGGATGAGGCTTTTGCCTTGCCTTTGGATTTCCTGTTTGTCACAGTAGTCCATTGCTGTTCATTGACAAGGTCAGGGTGGACCCACATAATTTCCCCTTGAGGTGTAGGGACGGGTACCAAGCCTTTCTCTTGCTGCTGGTGAGGGTCTGTGTTGACCACTCTCAGCTCTCCTCTTGGGATAGGAGCTACCCCCGCAGGCGTTGGAGGTTGTCTCCCGAACTGGAGAACTGACGTCACATTAGCCGTCACCTTCTTCTGCTCTGGTCGGAGTTTTAACACCTCTGCATCAATCAGAGCTTGAAGGACGTCCTTGAAGACGTAGCAGCTTTTGGTAGGATGTCCCAACATTCTGTGGTACATGCAGTAGTTGGGATTGTCGGTCTTGCCGACTTCCTCTGGGCGTCGAGCTTCAGGGAGCTTCAGTCGGTTGCTCTTGTTGAGTAGTTTAAAGAGCGAATCGACATGTTCCTCCTTGAAGGAATACTGTTTGTTGGCGCATGGCTGGCTTGAAGAGCCACTTGCCTTGCCTGTTTGAGGTTTGGCGGGAGATTTGGTCTCCGTGGCCAAATTATCCTTCCGCTTTGTTTGGAGGGATGTGTCCGGCGCACGCCTTGTCGATCTTTCCGGCCTAGGCTTACCTTCCTCCGCTCGGACGCGGGCGACAATCTCCTCAGCCTGTTCACCTTGTTGGACTAATTGCTTCCAGGTGCGGCTTTCAGCAACTCCTATTTGAGCAAGGAGTGAGGTTTGGAGATTGTGGCGGCATGTTTCCACCAGGGTGGCCTGGGTCATACCGCTTGGACACCGGAGTGCCATGTTCCGAAATCTTTCCACGAAAGATTTGACAGACTCCCCTCTCCGCTGTTTGGTAGCTAGAAGGGTAGGCATTGTGACCTCCGAGTCATCCTCGAAGAAGCGTGTTAAGAACAGCTTCTCCAGATCGCCCCAGTTCTTGATAGAACCTTCTGGGAGCTTCATAAACCATTCAAAGGCTAACTCTTTCAGGGTGCCAATGAACAGGCGCGCCAAAATAGCGTCATTATCCACTACATTCCCGGTCTGGGATTTGAAGTAGTAGATGTGCTGGTTGGGGGACCCCTTCCCGTCAAATGCTTGGAGGGTTGGAGCCTTGAACTTAGGAGGGTACGGGACTCAATCCCACTCAGCCGGATAGGGCCGGACCACTCCTACTTCTTGGAGATCCTTGCGATTAGCAAGGGCCTCGAGGCGTCGCTCCAGTTGACTCATCCTTTTAACATGAGCCTTTCCCTGGTCTTGGTCGCCTTTTACTTGTGACGAGGACTTGGACGAGCCGGAGGTAGATCGCCGCGTCTCCTCAGAAGGTTCGGAAGATGAGCTTTCTCCCTTTTTCGCTTTGCCCTTTGACTTTTTAGGAGGGGACCTCCTCTTGTCTTCGAGCAGCTGTGTAATCGCCTGCTTGAGGGAGTTGATAGATTCCTGCTGAGCAAGAATCATATCCACTGGTGCCTTCTGGATCTGCTCCAAACGTTTAGTCGTCTCCTCAGGAGCGCCTGTCATGTAGGCGGAGGTCTCCTTCTCGACGGAAGAGTTCGAAGCCCTTGATTCCGCTACAGCGGAGTGGGAATCATTAATGCCATGGGCTAAGGCATTATAATCAATTGGGGGAATGGCCCCAGTCCGGGTGCGAGTGTGTCGATACACTCCTTCCAGTTCAGAGTCAGACTCGGAGTCGTCTGAGCTGACTGCAAGTTGTTTTCCCTTGCTCCTGCTTGTCATATTCGCAGTGAGCTCCGGGTACTCAACGTCAGAGAAGGTTCTCCTTCTGTGGGAGCGTCTTCTTTTAGCTGACGGAGGAATCAGGGTCAACTGTCTGACTAAAGACTGCTGGTGCACGCCTGACCCACAACGGCACTCAGTGAGCATATGGATGAGCCGTTGGCAGCAACACGACGAAGTGGCCTGATTGGCACTTCTTTTCTTCGTCAGATAATCCCTCAAATCCATGGGAGGGGGATTGAAAAGATCAACCTCGCAACGTCGAAGACGGGAGGCATCCATGTGCTGCACAGTCTGGACGCAGACTTCAGGGACGCGGTTTTCGCGTCGCGGCTGTGGAACGCGCGTCCGGCGTCTCTGTTGAGATGAGACGCGAGTGTCGCGTTGTTGTTTGGTGCGTCGGAGCGGAGACGCTTGAGAGAGGGTGGGCTGCTGGGCCCCTCGTCTCTGGGTGTGTGCTCCCTGCGTTCGACGAGACGCAGAAGCTTCGTCTTGGCGCTTGGTAAGTTGGTCCTCAGAGGACTCAACTTGAGAAGTTGCGCGTTTGGGCCGCCAGACGCGGATTTCACGTACTGGACGTGGCGCAGGCAAGGCGCGAGATTGTACGTCGCGTCCAGCCTCAGTTGGACAACCGACGGTTCCAACTTGCAGCTGACGCGCACGTCTCCTCTGTCAACGCTCAGCGTTTCGATTGCGTCGAGGAGGTAGAGAGAGACCAACGACATCCTGATGCTGGCCACCAGGGATTTTGACCACGCGGGTCTCCTGAGAGACGCTGACGCGGGTGTTCTGTGCGACGCGGTTGGTCGCAAAGGCAGATGTGTCTGGGACCACGCGGGCCTTCTGAGAGGCGTTGACGCGCGTCTCTTGCTTGGCACAGTCGGCAGCAGGGGAGCTCGAGAGAGCCACAGATCGGGACTCGAGGCCATTCCCCGTTGAGACCCGGCGGCAGACGCGGGTCTTTGGGCTCTTGGAGCCAGAAGAGAGGAACTCTTCGTACTTCGCTTGGTCGAACTCGACAACGAGCGATTCGACCATCTTTCCCTTATGGTGGACGTCATCTTGCGCCACTACCTGTTCGTCAGTAACGAAGGTTGTCCCCAGCGGAGTCGCCATCTCTTGTATAACCCGGGAAAGGAGAGAGACAGTGAATTGCAGTAAAAGTTTTCCTTGAATCGAATGAAAAGGATTACAACAACAACTGTTCCTTCCGGTTACAAGGGAGGGAGGATATTGAATCTTGAATCCCCCCTTTGTTTAAGGCTGGGTTCTTCGTGTGGCGGTGGAGAGTGAATCTTGTTCTCCGTTGACCGGATGACCGTCCTTCAGGGATCTCCTCTTCGGCCGGTAGAAAGAGTAACTCAGCTCCGTCTACCAAAACTCTAAAAGAGAAGGTAAGCGAAGAGTCACTTGTACGCAGTAAGCTAGCTTGAAGAGTCGAGTTCTCTCTCTGTTGATGATCTCTCCGTTGTCCTCTTCTCCTTCTTTTTGATTGCCAAAAGTCCGACCTCTTCTTCATAGCGACGGGGCTATTTATAGAGGTCTTAGGGGGTGAATGTGCCCCCCCTAAAAGCGCTCCACAATGAGGGCCAACTTCCCCGCTACATGGGCGGTAACTAACCCACGTGCCTGCTAAAGACACGCCACGATGAGAGCTGGTTTCCCTTACGTGTAGGCAGTGATTGGTCCCTTAACCAAGGCGGTTATAACTGAGACGCGGGTTTCGGGCCGACGCGCCTTGATGCTGAGACGCGGGTGTCAGGCCGACGCGCCTTGATGCTGAGACGCGGGTGTCAGGCCGACGCGCCTTGATGCTGAGACGCGGGTGATAGTCCCTCGCGTCTAGAGCTTGAAACTTTGCTTTTCAATGGCTTGTCCTCCAGTAACTTTTGGACAGCCTACAACAGTATTACATGCCAATATCTGATACACTACACAGGACACTATCATTTCATGTTCATGACCACTGTTCCATAGATACGTGACGCTGATATTTCATGTGCTAGTATCACCGTCCCACGGACATTCTAATGCACTGAACACACTATATACTGTTATTTCATGATGTTCCATGTACATGTCTCACTCTTACATAGATACTGAGATTCATGATATTATTACTGCATGTTCGTGAACCACTGATACACTGAGACGCTATTACACTAGATACCGCTACATGGATATTCTGTGCACAGTTTCTTCATGTTCTTACACCACTGTTATATACTCACCGGTCTACATGCATTGATTGTCTATGTATTCCTGTTACATGGATCATGGATTATATTATTGCTCATGGATATTCTTGTATTCCCGTTATATTGAACATTGTTTATGTCACATGGATTATTGTTACATTAGTAGTCCGTCATGTATTCCCGTTACATGATTATTTCTCGTTCTGATATTGATATTCCCGTTATTGGACATGTGAGCTGTTAATATGCGATGTGTGAAACTAAGTGTCACTAGATCCAAGCCACATGGGCCACCTCTAGAATCTCACATCTATTGTTTCACGTTTCCCGTTATCTTGCTTAATGCTATCAACAGAGCTCATGTCATGTTATCATGTTACATGTACCATGCACGATACTTATTCTCGAGCAGTGTAGTTTAAATATAATAAATATAACTTGGGGATGAGGGAGACTTGACGGTTGATTAGATCTTATCGGGTGGATGTATTGGATCCATATTTATCCCATTGCGAGGGATGGTAATGTTGCCTACCGATTGTATATAACTCCATGAGCTCCCGTTTCTTGTTTCGTGCTCCCCTCTTAGCGGAGGGCCCTGGTCTCAGCAGCCAGGGGTCCGTTTAAGGCCATGATCCCGAATATGCACGGGATATACCTACCCGATAAGAGCTCCTTGACCATTGGGTTTCCAATTAATATAATAAAACGGTATAACTAATAGTGACGTCGGGAATACTTGTTATTTGATCACTCTCGTTTGGATAATGGTACCCGTATACCATGTCCGGATGGGTTCGACTGGAGTGCGGGCTCCAGTATGAACTACCAGTGGTATGGGGACACTAGAAGAGATTGATTAAAATACCATGTGGTACTGATCGTTATTATTGTATAAATAACCTGACTTGACTGATACATGTATATTCCTGTGCGCTGTTCCCTATTACTATTCCTGATATTTTCTCTGCTATTATGGCACCTGTATCACATGTTTCACTTCCTGATACTTGTTACACTTCATATGGTGACACACTATTCATGTACACGTATACCCTGCATTGCATGTCTTTTATTCCTGTATATCATATAGACACCGTTACCGTATAATCACATTGCTATAGAATAGTTACATACTTCATATCTACATGTTCATATTCATCACGTCACCTTAAGCTACTGTTATTATTAGATTAAGCATGAAATATAAAGTAATTAAACTTGTTACATGCTTATGCACATTGATGTAATTAGGAACACTTAATACTATATCAACACTTGTGTATTATCCCAGATCGTTATTCTTATTATACTGTATCACTGGTATTTAAACATGTTGTAGATCTTATTATCGTGATTGTATTATTATACTCTATATTACTGCCTCCTTTTATTTACCACTCACTAGGTCGCTTTCTAACGACCCTGGGTTTGCGTGCCCAGGTTGCAGATCCGAGTTATCGTATTGTTAGACATTTCATTGGATTCACATAGGAAACTCATCATCGAGACCATTCATAGGTATCTTTGTGATTTATTTCTGTTATTTTATTTATCCATGTTTTCATATCTGTTATAATCACTGACCCCTTCTTGCAGGTATTCTTGTACTTATTTAATGTTGGAACTCTTGTGTATATGGAGGCTATTTCATGTACTGAGGCTTAACGTACGCGAGGGTGTTTTCACCCTGCGTATGTACGTCGCCATAACGTCTCCGTATCCGTGGGATCGGGGCATTATAATTATTAACTAACACATCAATCTATGATTATCATTCTTATAGAATTATTACCCTACTTCGCTAGCTATACTATGTTTGCAAGAATGAGTTAGCTACACAATTGTTATACAAATTAGCTGGCTTCTCCAATCGAATTTTGGTTCTTTCTAAATCCATAATGGTTCCACATGTTGATTGGTCATCAATAATGCATATTTTTAATCACATTTTCATACTTAATTTTTATAAAACATTACAATTTAATTCATTTATTACTTAGTAATATACAAGCCTCCATAATTGTCACGCCCCGCTTCCCAAAATATGCTGAAGTGGAGACGCGACGAAGGTCGGTGACGTATATACACGAGGAAAATACCCCACATATATACGCTAAGCCTAAAAGTAACATGAACAAGCTACAAAATCTACTACGATAAATCAATATCACTGCAATATGACATATAAATATCTAACACAATGATAACAGATGAATAAAGGAAAGAAATGATAACTGGATGCGATAAAGGTAGAATCAGAAAATAACATTAATAAAAAAGAAAGAATACCTACAATCAAGAAAAGAGAGACTCCAGCTCCTCATAACGCGTACGATCACACGAACACCTGAACAATATAAGAAGATGACCAATCCCTAGACGTGCGAATTCAGGGTCGTAAAAAGCGACCTAATGAGTGTGTGTAACAGGGAAGGTGCTCGTGCATAAAAAAATAATGCAAGCAATAACATGATAATTTGAAAATAAAAGGTAACAGAATAATCAATATCAATAGCAAACTATGAACGATATATAACTGATATCATGATAACATGGAACAACTAATGTCAAAATGTATAACCTAGTATATGTCACTAGTCTGGTGTACAATCCTATATCTAGCATAGTTTATATATATATATATACAGTCAGGTGATCACGGTTAGTCACAATACATTAACAGTTTATCATTATTAATTATGTCAGCGAACACCAATTGCCACATGTAATAGACGCATCCCATACTACGCCTATTACACATGTCAATCGAGGTCCTCAATTATTGAAATTGATTGGTTGGAGGCATTGTCTATGTTTTAGGTGGGTCCCGTGCATACCCGGGACCACGGCCCAGACCCCTGGCGCCGAACCAGGACCTACCGCAAGGTAGTCAGGAACATGTATAACAGGAACAGGTACATGTATAACATGTATAACAGGAACAGGTACATGTATAACATGTATAACAGGAACAGGAAACAGGACGGGGTGCAGGTCACCCTACGAGAACCCTGCAGTGGAACCCTATTTCGGCAACGCAACCTAAATCCTAGCTCCACCTAAAATACAGGCGTTGTCTCCTCGATCAATTTTCCCAATCCCAGTGTAAGTTGTTTAATTTAGTTGTCAAGATTATTAATGTACATGTTACCTAAATTTACTGGGATAACTCGGTAATGATAACAGAACATCAAAAGTGAAATCGTGATACATGTATAACAGGATATATATATCGGTGAACATGGTAAACAGGACGAGGTTGTTACCGTCTAAAAATATTTTTCCCAGTAGTTAGATAACATGAACATGATGGTCATCAGATAAATGGTCACAAATGTCATCCAGGTGAGTCTTAGTGGCAAAGTCCTAACCGATGTTATGTAGTGATCTTGAAGGTTTATTATTAAGAACAAATGAACTTAATTGCATACAGGAATACATAAATATACTACAAATAACACATGGAGGTAATTCATGGAACTATAAAATTTCTAAATACTAGAAAATTAGCTTAATCATTTAAATCACCTTTATAACCTAATTAAATAACTAGATAAAATCCTTCATCACAAGAATTCTTGTTAACTGAAGGGGGAAAAAGCACTCACAACACAATTAAATAAAAATTAAACATAGAAGAGAAACACTCACAAAATAGAATTATAGAAGGAAAAGAAAACACTCACAACACAATTCAAATAATACTAAAATACTCAATGAGAAAACAAAGAACACTCACCTGAGCTAGATCACAATCTAAAGTACTGCAATCCTAGAATCCCGGTAAATCTACATAAATTATTTAAATACAAATTGTTAAGATCTTTTATTTATTTAATCTTAATTAATTAGCTTAAGGTTGGGAGTATGATCCTCTGGATTACATGAAATTAATAGGTTTAATTTGACTAATTTTAAATTTTCTTTTGTTGGGCTTTTAAAGACTTTTTAACATTAAATTTCTTAACGGGTTTAGATTTACTATTAAGGGAAACTAACTTTAAAGGGAGTAATTTGATTTAATTTATGTTGCTATTCCTCTGAAAATTTTATCATAGAAAGTAGAAATATTGTACGTTATTATTTGTATTTTTCTCTATTTTTTTATATTTTTAACTTTTTTATATGCATTCTTCTTTCTTTCTTTTCTTTCCTTCTTTTCTTTCTTTTTTTAATTATAACTCTAATAGCCCAAAAGCCCAGGCCCAGGCCCAGGTTAGGCCCGGGCTGGACCAGGCCAGGCCTGGTCCAGAATTTCTTTTCCTTTTCTTTTTTTTTTTTAAAACAGGCCGAAGGCCCTATTGCTAGCCCAGCCGGCCTGGGCCAACCAGGCCGGACCAGGCCATGCACAACAGGGTTGCGCCCTGCTGTGCAGCGCCTGCTCTCAGCCAAGCCGAGAGGAGTGCCTCTCTGGTTTTTTTTTTGAAATCCTTTATAAAAACTTTGAAAAAAAATATGTAAATATAAATTGTGTCATGGTCGGGCGCACGTACTCCAGGCGCCGCCGGGCCCGTGACGTGCGCCGCGACGCGGAACGCGCGGAGCGCGCGAGGGCCACGCACGAGGACGCGCTGGGCGCGATCACCTGCAGTGGCTAAAGATGGAAAATAGGAATAGCTTTCTATTATTAGTTCCTAATTTAGTGGAGTAGTTAAGATAGGAATAAACCTTCTATTATTAGTTCCTAAATTAGTGGAGTAGTTAAGATATGAATAAACCTTGCAGTGTCTAAAGATGGAAAATAGGAATAGCTTTCTATTATTAGTTCCTAATTTAGTGGAGTAGTTAAGATAGGAATAAACCTTCTATTATTAGTTCCTAAATTAGTGGAGTAGTTAAGATAGGAATAAACCTTCTATTATTAGTTCCTAAATTAGTGGAGCTTGTTGCTCCGGTTGGTTGAGGCCGCTGGCTATATATTCATGTAACAGACATTTCGTAAAAGCAAGCAAGTTGTTTCCATCTAATCTCTCCTCTTCGTTCTCCAAACAAAGCCTGCGACTGAGGGATATAACCTCGCCGGAGAAGACGGATCGCGACTACGAACTGCGTAGTCGAGGTCCAGCTGTCCGAGGGTTCAACGACCTTGACAACCTGGTATCAGATTCCAGGCGTTCTGCGTCGTCTTCCGCGCCACCTCCGCAACCCACCACCGCCTCTGTGTCCTTGCCCAGCCCACCTCCATCAGCCGCCGCCTCGGTTACTTCAACCATGTCGGAGCCGACCACTACTGATCTGGCCAAGCTGATCGCGTCCCTGACCTCGACTGTGACGAACCTCCAGACGACCGTGACCGCGCTACAGAAGGAGACGTCCTCCCCTTCGTCGAACACCGGCGGGGGCCACGACGGTCGGCACCACAACGATCGGCCTCCGCGGTTCCAGAAGATGGATTTTCCCCGCTACGACGGCAAGTCCGATCCATTGATCTTCATCAACCGCTGTGAATCGTATTTTCACCAACAGCGGATCATGGAGGAAGAAAAGGTCTGGATGGCCTCCTATAATCTGGAGGACGGGGCGCAGCTGTGGTACATCCAGGTCCAAAAGGACGAAGGCACCCCGTCGTGGCGCCGATTCAAAGAGCTGATCAATCTGCGCTACGGTCCTCCTCTTCGATCGGCCCCCCTCTTCGAATTAGCAGATTGTCGCCGCACCGGCACAGTCGAGGAGTATCAAGACCGCTTCCAGGCACTTCTTCCTCGTGCTGGGAGCCTCGACGAGGCGCAACGGGTCCAGCTTTTCACCGGCGGGCTCCTTCCCCGCTCAGCCTCGACGTGCGGGTCCACAATCCGTAGTCCCTAGCGGCGGCCATGAGCCTAGCGCGCCAACTGGAGCTCCGGGAGCAGTACGCGCCGGCGCCCGCCAAGGCTGCGCCCCGTGGCCTTCTGCCGGCCCCCCCGCCGCGCCTCGCCCTCCCTGTGCCCCCAGCCGACAAGGCGGCTACACCCACAGTCACGGTGGACGGGCAGCCGGTGAAGCGCCTGTCGCGCCCGGAGCAGGAGGAGCGCCGCCGGCAGGGCCTGTGCTTCAACTGCAACGAGAAATTTACGCGTGGGCACAACCGCGTCTGCAGGCGGCTCTTCTACATTGACGGCTTCGAGATCGCCGACGACGCCGCAGCCGCCGACGGGCCGGACACGGAGGCCCCGGTCTTTTCCCTCCACGCGGTCGCTGGGGTGCCCGTCAGCAACACGGTCCAACTCCAGGTGCTCCTGGGCGCTGCTACCTTCGTCGCGCTCGTTGACACGGGGTCGACCCACAGCTTCATCGGAGAGGCGGCCGCACGGCTCACGGGCTTGCACATCGAGCCGCACCCACGGCTCACGGCGACAGTGGCCAACGGCGAACGCGTCCCCTGCCCGGCGTCCTCCGCCAGGCCCCAGTCATCATCGACGGCATGGAGTTCCGCGTCGATCTCTACGTGATGCCTCTAGCCGGGTACGACGTGGTTCTCGGCACGCACTGGATGGCCACCCTGGGGCCCATCGTCTGGGATTTCGCAGCCCGGACCATGGCGTTCCAGCAGGAGGGCCGCGACATTTGCTGGCGCGGCGTGGCACCACCGTCTCCGCCAGGAGTACATGCCGTCGTGTCCACCGACTCCCTCCTCGACGGGCTGCTCGGCTACTTCACCAACGTCTTCGCCGAGCCAACCGGCCTGCCCCCGGCGCGCGCCCGGGACCACCGCATCATCCTCAAGCCCGATGCCCCTCCGGTGGCTGTGCGACCGTACAGGTACCGTGCAGCGCACAAGGACGAACTTGAGCGTCAATGCGCCGCCATGATCGAGCAGGGCATCGTCCGCCGCAGCGACTCCGCGTTCTCCTCCCCGGTCCTCCTCGTCAAGAAGGCGGATGGGTCGTGGCGGTTCTGCGTCGACTACCGCGCGCTGAACGCGCTCACGGTCAAGGACGCGTTCCCGATCCCGGTCGTCGATGAGCTGCTTGATGAACTCCACGGCGCCAGGTTCTTCACCAAGCTCGACTTGCGCTCCGGGTACCATCAGGTGCGCATGAGGAGGGAGGACATCCACAAGACGGCGTTCCGTACCCACGACGGCCTGTACGAGTTCCTGGTTATGCCGTTCGGCCTGTGCAACGCCCCGGCAACTTTCCAGGCGCTAATGAACGGGGTACTCCGCCCCTTCCTTCGTCGCTTTGTGCTCGTTTTCTTTGACGATATATTGATATACAGCAAGTCTTGGGCGGATCATCTTCGTCATCTCCGCGCGGTCCTCACCGAGCTTCGCCGACACATCCTCTTCGTCAAGCGCTCCAAGTGCGCATTCGGGGTCTCCTACGTCGCCTACCTCGGCCACATTATCTCGGAGGCAGGCGTCGCCATGGACCCGGCAAAGGTGCAGGCCATTCACGACTGGCCGGTACCTCGCTCCGCGCGGGCGGTGCGCGGGTTCCTTGGCTTGACGGGCTACTACCGCAAGTTCATCCACAACTACGGTTCCATCGCGGCACCGCTGACCATTCTTCTTAAGAAGGATGGCTTCTCCTGGGGGGAGGAGGCAGCCGCGGCCTTTGCCGCGCTCAAGGCCGCGGTCACCACGGCTCCCGTCCTAGCCATGCCGGACTTCACCACGACCTTCGTCGTCGAGTGTGACGCCTCGTCCCATGGGTTTGGGGCGGTGCTCATTCAAGGCGGACACCCGATCGCCTTCTTCAGCCGCCCCGTGGCACCCCGCCACCGCGCCCTCGCTGCGTATGAGCGCGAGCTCATCGGCTTGGTCCAGGCTGTCCGCCACTGGAGGCCGTACCTTTGGGGTCGCCGCTTCCTTGTCAAGACGGACCATTACAGCTTGAAGTACCTGCTGGACCAGCGCTTGGCCACCATCCCGCAACACCACTGGGTGGGGAAGCTGCTAGGCTTCGACTTCTCCGTCGAATACAAGCCAGGTGCGACGAACGCCGTGGCCGACGCGCTGTCCCGGCGTGACACAGAGGAGGGGGAGCTCCTCGCACTCTCAGCATCGCGCTTCGACTTCATTGACCGTCTCCGCCAAGTGCAGCTCTCAGACCCGGCCCTCGTCGCCCTGCGTGGGGACATCGACACCGGCGCACGCTAGGCGCCCTGGTCGGTCGTGGACGGCATGGTCCAGTTCGCCGGGCGCATCTACATCCCGCCGACCTCTACCTTGGTCCAGGAGATCATGGTGGCGGTGCACGAGGACGGCCACGAAGGGGTTCAGCGAACGCTGCACCGTCTGCGGCGCGACTTCCATTTCCTAACATGAAGCAGCTCGTGCAGGACTTGGTGCGCACGTGTGACGTCTGTCAGCGATACAAGTCCGAACACTTGCATCCGGCTGGCCTCTTACTCCCTCTCCCGGTGCCTCAGGGCG
Organism: Agave tequilana; assembly: GCA_038442645.1. Classification (NCBI taxonomy): domain Eukaryota; kingdom Viridiplantae; phylum Streptophyta; class Magnoliopsida; order Asparagales; family Asparagaceae; genus Agave; species Agave tequilana. The sequence continues at coordinate 60,275 of JAVJIF010004802.1, read as the reverse complement.
TGTGGACTGATGTCGCCCTCGACTTCGTGGAAGCGCTTCCCCGCGTCCATGGCAAGTCTGTTATACTAACTGTGGTGGACAGGTTCAGCAAGTATTGCCATTTCATACCACTGGCGCACCCGTACTCCGCCGAGTCTGTCGCTCAAGCCTTCTTCACCGACATCGTTCGACTACACGGCGTACCTCACTCCATGGTGTCGGACAGGGACCCGGTCTTCACGTCGACATTCTGGCGCGAACTCATGCGCCTGATGGGCACCAAGCTGCACATGACGACGGCGTTCCACCCCCAATCGGATGGGCAATCAGAGGCGGCCAACCGCGTCATCATCATGTATTTGCGGTGCATCACCGGGGACAGGCCACGCCAATGGCTACGCTGGCTTCCCTGGGCGGAGTTCCTTTTCAACACCGCCTACCAGACGTCGTTGCGGGACACGCCTTTCCGCATCGTCAACGGGCGCGATCCGCCGTCCATCCGGTCGTATGAGCCGGGGGAAACGAGGGTGGCTGCGGTCGCCAAGAACATGGAGGAGCGCGAGGAGTTCCTGGCTGACGTCCGCTACCGGCTGGAGCAAGCTCAAGCGACGCAGAAGCTGCATTACGACAAGGTGCACCGCCACGTCATGTACCAGGTGGGAGACTGGGTGCTCCTTCGCCTTCGACAGCGCGCGGCTGCTTCGCTTCCCCAGACTGTCACTGTCAAGCTCAAGCCGCGTTTCTTTGGGCCATACCGCGTCACCGAGCTCATCAATGAAGTCGTTGTCCGCCTTGCCCTGCCGCCCCGCGCCCGCATCCACGACGTGTTTCACGTGGGGCTGCTCAAGAAGTTCCAGGGGACACCTCCGGCTGATCCACCGCCTCTGCCGCCCTTGCATCATGGCGCGGTTGCTCCTGAGCCCGAACGCGCTGTGCGTTTCCGCTTGGCCCGCGGGGTGCACCAGGTTCTTGTGCAGTGGAAGGGCGAGTCGGCAGCTTCCGCAACCTGGGAGGACGTCGAGCCGTTCCGTGCCAAGTATCCGGATTTCCAGCTCGAGGACGAGCTGGTCCTGGACGGGGGGAGAGATGTCATGGTCGGGCGCACGTACTCCAGGCGCCGCCGGGCCCGTGACGTGCCCCGCGACGCGGAACGCGCGGAGCGCGCGAGGGCCACGCACGAGGACGCGCTGGGCGCGATCACCTGCAGTGGCTAAAGATGGAAAATAGGAATAGCTTTCTATTATTAGTTCCTAATTTAGTGGAGTAGTTAAGATAGGAATAAACCTTCTATTATTAGTTCCTAAATTAGTGGAGTAGTTAAGATAGGAATAAACCTTGCAGTGTCTAAAGATGGAAAATAGGAATAGCTTTCTATTATTAGTTCCTAATTTAGTGGAGTAGTTAAGATAGGAATAAACCTTCTATTATTAGTTCCTAAATTAGTGGAGTAGTTAAGATAGGAATAAACCTTCTATTATTAGTTCCTAAATTAGTGGAGCTTGTTGCTCCGGTTGGTTGAGGCCGCTGGCTATATATTCATGTAACAGACATTTCGTAAAAGCAAGCAAGTTGTTTCCATCTAATCTCTCCTCTTCGTTCTCCAAACAAAGCCTGCGACTGAGGGATATATCCTCGCCGGAGAAGACAGATCGCGACTACGAACTGCGTAGTCGAGGTCCAGCTGTCCGAGGGTTCAACGACCTTGACAAATTGCTAGATCTACACATGTATTTTAATTAGATTTTTAGATTGGGTTTTTGATGTTAAAATTATTCATGGAGATCATGGTATAGACATGATTATTAATAAACAATTTATATCAATAAATTTTTAGAAAATAAATTACTTACTTGGATTTGATTTGTTCAAATCAAGGCTTTGTAGGGTATTAAAATTATGATTATATAAAAATTATTTAGGTAAATTTCTAAGAACTATTAAATATATTATAGTGAGTTTTGCCATATGGGTATAGATAAGTTGAATAATAGATTGTTGAGATTAATAATTTATTATTTGGTTCTAATTTAATTAAATTTATTTTTAAAAAAACTGAAATTAAATTCACAAGTTAGATCTACTTACTTAAGTTGTTCCTCCTTTCTTTCTCCTCAACCCTTGTACCTCGAAACCCTCATTTTCGTTCACGATCCGCTTGAAGAGAAGGGAAAGATGAAAGTGGGAAGAATTTGGATTAGGATTTTCTCTTGAGATAGAAGAGAAAGAAGAAGTTTGGCTTTTTATATAGGATATAAGATATTTTAGAAATCTGAATTCTAGTTAGGTTTAAATTGCTTAATTTAGTAATTAGGTTTAAGATGGGAGTTTGGATTGGAATTTAAATTATGATTATATATTTAAATTAGATTATAGATTTGGATTTGGATTAAAATTAGGATTGGGTTTTGGGTTAATGGGTAAGGATCTCATGGTAATGGGTTATACATTATTAGGTTTTAGTTAAAAGAAATGAGTAATATAAAAAATAGGAAAAATAGAGAGTGGGCTTGCGGGCTTAATTTTTGGGCTTAAAGAAAAATAGAAAAAGATGAAAATAAGGAAGTCGGCTTGACTCATGTGGGCTTAACATAAAAAAGAAAAGAAAAGGAAAGGAAAAGAAGAATGGGTTGAGCTTATTGGGCCTGGAATGAAATAATAATACTACCCATTAATAATAATTTAAAATAATTAAATATAAGCAATAAGAGTCTACAAGTCATAAATAATAATAATACTAATAATGATACTAAATCAAGTTAATTAATAATAATAAAATAATAGGTAGAATCAAGTAAAATTTTAAAAATAATAATATGGTATTATTAAATAGGGGATATTACATTCTACCCACCTTAACAAAAATTTCGTCCTCGAAATTTCGATAAGGTAGGGAATGTTAGAAAATCAGAATTAAGAGAGAGAACAAACAAGCTTCCACGTCGCTTCTGAACACATCATGGGTCCGCTATGCTTCCGCTGTGCGCTCTGATTTCTGTTGTCGACAGGTCCAAAGGTCAGGTCCAAGAGTCAAAATCAAGAGAATAGAACAGAGATGAAAAAATAGGAATCAATAAGAAAAATATAGATCGCTCCGAAAGGAACATTGAAATCTGAGACATCAAGAGATGGATTTAGAAGGGAAGGACGATTGATTCTCAAGTGGACTCAGTATCATCATGTGATAGTATATGTTATATTGCAGTGTAATTATAACTTGTTTCAAGTTACCGGTAAGAACTAGGTCCTCCTTGAGTAAACCTGGCTCTGATATCAAGAAAACCCTGTCACGCCCCGCTTCCCAAAATACGCTGAAGCGGAGACGCGACGAAGGTCGGCGACGTATATACGCGAGGAAAATACCCCACACATATACGCTAAGCCTAAAAATAACCTGAACAAGCTACAAAATCTACTACGATAAATCAATATCATTACAATATGACATATAAATATCTAACACAATGATAACAGATGAATAAAGGAAAGAAATGACAACTGGATGCGACAAAGGTAGAATCAGGAAATAACATGAATAAAAGAGAAAGAATACCTATAATCAAGAAAAGAGAGACTCCAGCTCCTCATAACGCGTAAGATCACACGAACACCTGAACAATATAAGAAGATGACCAATACTCTGGACGTGCGAATCTAGGGTCGTCAGAAGCGACCTAATGAGTGCGTGTGTAACAGGGAAGGTGCTCGTGCATAAAAAAATAATGTAAGCAATAACATGATAATTTAAAAATAAAAGGTAACAAAATAATCAATATCAATAGCAAACTATGAACGATATATAACTGATATCATGATAACATGGAACAACTAATGTCAAAATGTATAACCTAGTATATGTCACTAGTCTGGTGTACAATCCTATATCTAGCATAGTTTATATATATATATACAGTCGGGTGATCACGATTAGTCGCAATACATTAACAGTTTATCATTATTAATTATGTCAGCGAACACTAATTGCCACATGTAATAGACGCATCCCATACTACGCCTATTACACATGTCAATCGAGGTCCTCAGTTATTGAAATTGATTGGTTGGAGACATTATCTGTGTTTTAGGTGGGTCCCGTCATACCCGGGACCACGGCCCAGACCCCTGGCGCTGAACCAGGACCTACCGCAAGGTAGTCAAGAACAAGTATAACAGGAACAGGTACATGTATAACAGGAACAGGAAACAGGACGGGGTGCCAGTCACCCCACGGGAACCCTGCAGTGGAACCCTATTTCGACTGCGCAACCTAAATCCTAGGTCCACCCAAAATACAGACGTTGTCTCCTCCATCAATTTCCCCAATCCCAGTGTAAGTTGTTTAATTTAGTTGTTAAGATTATTAATGTACATGTTACCTAAATTTACTGGGATAACTCGGTAATGATAACAGTAACAACATCAAAAGTGAAATCGTGATACATATATAACAGGATATATATGTCGGTGAATATGGTAAACAGGACGAGGTTGTTACCGTCTAACAATATTTTTCCCAGTAGTTAGATAACATGAACATGATGATCATCAGATAAATGGTCACAAATGTCATCCAGGTGAGTCTTAGTGGCAAAGTCCTAACCGATGTTATGTAGTGATCTTGAAGGTTTATTATTAAGAACAAATGAACTTAATTGCATACAGGAATACATAAATATACTACAAATAACACATGGAGGTAATTCATGGAACTATAAAATTTCTAAATACTAGAAAATTAGCTTAATCATTTAAATCACCTTTATAACCTAATTAAATAACTAGATAAAATCCTTCATCACCAGAATTCTTGTTAACTGAAGGGGGGAAAAAAGCACTCACAACACAATTAAATAAAAATTAAACATAGAAGAGAAACACTCACAAAATAGAATTATAGAAGGAAAAGAAAACACTCACAACACAATTCAAATAATACTAAAATACTCAATGAGAAAACAAAGAACACTCACCTGAGCTAGATCACAATCCAAAGCACTGCAATCCTAGAATCCCGGTAAATCTACATAAATTATTTCAATACAAATTGTTAAGATCATTTATTTATTTAATCTTAATTAATTGGCTTAAGGTTGGGAGTATGATCCTCTGGATTACATGAAATTAATAGGTTTAATTTGACTAATTTTAATTTTCTTTTGTTGGGTTTTAAAGACTTTTTAACATTAAATTTCTTAACGGGTTTAGATTTACCATTAAGGGAAACTAACTTTAAATGGAGTAATTTGATTTAATTTATGTTGCTATTCCTCTGAAAATTTTATCATAGAAAGTAGAAATATTGTACGCTGTTATTTGAATTTTTCTCTATTTTTTTTATATTTTTAACTTTTTTATATGCATTCTTCTTTCTTTCTTTTCTTTTCTTTCTTTTCTTTCTTTTTTTAATTATAACTCTAATAGCCTAAGCCCAGGCCCAGGTTAGGCCCGGGCTGGACCAGGTTAGGCCCAGGCCTGGTCCAGAGTTTCTTTTTCTTTTCTTTTTTTAAACAGGCCCAAGGCCCTATTGCTGGCCCAGCCGGCCTGGGCCAACCAGGCCGGACCAGGCCATGCACAACAGGGTTGCGCCCTGCTGTGCAGCGCCTGCTCTCAACCAAGCCGAGAGGAGTGCGACTCTGGTTTTTTTTTTTTGAAATCCTTTATAAAAACTTTGAAAAAAATATGTAAATATAAGTTGCTAGATCTACACATGTATTTTAATTAGATTTTTAGATTGGGTTTTTGATGTTAAAATTATTCATGGAGATCATGGTATAGACATGATTATTAATAAACAATTTATATCAATAAATTTTTAGAAAATAAATTACTTACTTGGATTTGATTTGTTCAAATCAAGGCTTTGTAGGGTTAAAATTATGATTATATAAAAATTATTTTGGGTAAATTTCTAAGAACTATTAAATATATTATGGTGAGTTTTGCCATATGGGTATAGATAAGTTGAATAACAGATTGTTGAGATTAATAATTTATTATTTGGTTCTAATTTAATTAAATTTATTTTTAAGAAAAACTGAAATTAAATTCACAAGTTAGATCTACTTACTTGAGTTGTTCCTCTTTTTTTTCTCCTCAACCCTTGTACCTCGAAACCCTCCTTTTCGTTCACGATCCTTGAGGAGAAGGGATAGATGAAAGTGGGAAGAGTTTGGATTAGGTTTTCTCTTGAGGTAGAAGAGAAAGGAGTTTGGCTCTTTATATAGGATATAAGATATTTAGAAATCTGAATCCTAGTTAGGTTTAAGATGCTTAATTTAGTAATTAAGATTAAGATGGGAGTTTGGATTGGAATTTATATTATGATTATATATTTAAATTAGATTATAAATTTGGATTTGGATTAAGATTAGGATTGGGTTTTGGGTTAATGGGTAAGGATCTCATGGTAATGAATTATAGATTATTGGGTTTTAGTTAAAGAAATAAGTAATATAAAGATAGGAAAAATAGAGAGTGGGCGTGCGGGCTTAGTTTTGGGCTTAAAGAAAAATAGAAAAAGATGAAAATAAGGAAGTCGGCTTGACTCATGTGGGCTTAACATAAAAAAGAAAAGAAAACAAAAGGAAAAAGAGAATGGGTTGAGCTTATTGGGCTTGGAATGAAAATAATAACACTACCCATTAATAATAATTTAAAATAACTAAATATAAGCAATAAGAGTCTACAAGTCATACATAATAATAATACTAATAATGATACTAAATCAAGTTAATTAATAATAATAAAATAATAGGTAGAATCAAGTAAATTTTTAAAAAATAATAATATGGTATTATTAAATAGGGGATATTACAATAATCCAAGAGACAGCCCAAAAGAAGCCCAGAAGCCCACAATTATTATGAAAATAAAGATTAATTAAAAAGATAAAGGAAGTTTCTATTCTATTTTATTTGAATTTGGGTTTTAAATTAATTTAAATTAAAATCTAGATGAAGAGAAGGGTACAACAAGAAAAATCATCATCCCAATTAAAAATAGAAGTGGACTCCTATTCAAATTTTGGTTGCTTGCACTACAAGTCCTAGAAGATAAAGAAGATAAAATTAAATCTATTTGGAGATAAGGAAGAGAATCCAAACTAAAATCGGATTTGAATGTAACTTGCTTCTCAAGTTACCTAGAGATAGAATATATATCAAAATTCGGGGATCAAACAAAGATTCTGAGGATAAATCTCCACATGAACGGATGAGATGAAGCCACGCACCAAAGCGCGTGACCAAACGCCACAAAAATGCCACGACAAGCCCTTTTTCTGTGAAAATGCAGCAATCCTAGGGCCGCGTGTGTTGAGTTTTGGAGGTGCTCTACTGGGACTCTACTTCTCAAATTTCCTATAAATATCCCTCAAGAGCAACAGAAAAGAGGCATCTCAGAGCTTGAGCATAGGATTATTTATTTAGCCATTTATTTCCAAATTTTCATTGCATTATCTAGCTTTTAATTTGAAGAAGAAGATTTTTGAAGAACTTTATAATTGGCCAGTGACAATCAATAAAAGGTTCATTTTTCTTTTCATCTCTCTTGTTCTTTAATTTTGTTGTTATTGCTTTAGTTTGATTATTTTCTTTTCTTCTTTTCTTTTTGATGCAAATTTCCCTTCTCCATTATATATCTTGTTAAGAATAAAAAATATGAATAATTAATTTATCTTGTAGTTTGCTAATCTCTCGATCAACTTAAGTTTAGTCTAAAAGATGAACTGATTGAACTCTATGCTTGTTTGAAACCCTAGTATTAAGTTGATGTTCTTGAAGATGATTAATTAGTTAAGTTGAACTATTTTAGGGTTACACTTTTTAATGGTTACTCTTAGTTCATATTTAGATACTTTGATAGCATCATGTTAGGTTTAAAAGACTTTTCTTATGATATGCTTAAAAACTGGGATGAACTAAAGTTTAATTTTATTTAGTATACTCTAATTAGGATTTAGATTCTTCTTTACTCATCTTACTTGGCTTTCAATCAAAACCATAGGGTAGATCTTTATAGATTCAACATGATGTTCTCCCTTCTTAGACTAGTACTTGGTTGTGGTATATGATTAGTGGACTATAAATTTTTTGTTTAATTAAATCCCTTTCTGACACCAATATCTCTTTTTCCAAGCTATTTGTGCAAAGAAATCACTCTGAAAAGCTTCTATCGCATCCTTCTCTGTGGATCGACCCGTCTAGCTTCTGCTACGCTGTTAAAATTGAGAAAAGACTAAGAACTTTCTGACCTTAACTCTTGACTTTACTTCCAATACATTTTCTTTTCTTAATCAGTTGTCCAAGTATCATACAAGCATTGGTACCTGATATGTTAAAAATAATTCATGGGACTCCCTTTACAGTATCCATCATAAGTTTTATACATGTATATATAATCAATTTACGTTCATGCCACCAAGAAGCAACTCTTAAATTTTTCCTTAAAGCGGAAGAGTCCACAAGAAGGGAAAAGAAGATAAAATTTGGAATAAGGAATCCTAAACTAAAGGAAGGGAATCACTTTTATTTATAAGGAACTGGTTGTATGCAATTTCTATCTCGAGTTTCAGAACTGTTAAAAGAATCAAAGTATTGAAATAAAGAGTGGTACGAAATTATAATTAAATTTTGAACTTGGATATTCAAATATTATCCAGCCAAGCCGAATAATTCAGATATAGGATTTGGAGCATTAGGAATAATAAAAATATTTTAGTAGCCTTTCATTGTATCTTAAATCGCACAGAACCCCTTACTGAACTGGAGCATTTCATGTCATATGAGACTTGTTCCTTGTGTGACCTAGTCCTTCATCGATTCCTTACTTGTTTTGGCAACAACTTGAATGATTCTGATGAGTGTCGTAAAATAAACATATGAAAAAAATTTAGTTTAAAATTTGAATTTTTCAAATAAAAAGCCTAGTCTATCTATGTCTCATATTTTCTAAATACTCCTTTAAAGATTGAAACTCATGAGAAATATCTATCAATTATTTTCTAGATCATTTTTCTAAATTTCTCTTTAGATGCTTGGCAGTTTGTCTTTAGAGACTTCACTCTTAGAGCACTCTTTTCCAATCTTTTGTTCTAAGCAGCGTTGCAGTAAATATAATTCCGATTTTATTGAAGTGATATCAATACAACACTTTCCTCTTCAGTCCTTGAGCTTGCTCATGGTAATTTATAAACAATTTTACACTTCATATTTCAGGTTGCGGTAATTGTCCGGTGTCTGTTATATTTCAGCAATTAATGCATGTATTTATATACTTGCATTTTTGGTTTATATATCATGTTTTATAAATAAAGGTGATTCCCTTTGGTTTAAGATTCCTTATTCCAAACCTTATCATCTTTTCCCTTCTTGTAGACTCTTCCGTTGTAAGGAAAAATTTGAAAGTTGTTTCTTGGTGGCATGAACTTAAATTGATTATATATACACATATAAAACTTATGATGGATACTGTAAAGTGAGTCTCATGAATTATTTTTACATATCAGGTACCAATGCGTGTATGATACTTGGGCAACATGTGGAATCATGATAGATTTAGAAAGAACAAAAATTCGATTGGAGAAGCCAGCTAATTTATATAACAATTGTGTAGCTAACCCATTCTTGCAAACATAGTATAGCTAGCGAAGTATGATAATAATTCTATAAGAATGATAATCATAGATTAATGTGTCAGTTAATAATCATAAATTATTTAGTATGATTGGAAGTTGAATAGTGTATCAGTAAGTAATGTGACACTGATCCGACTAAAATACATATGAGGCACACACAAGAACTTGGTTAAGTAACGGGTTATGTCATTAAGACTTAAGAGTATAGACTTGCGAACATTGACTAGGATAAGACTATAGAACTTGATTATATGGTGATTAACAACTATGAATATGGATTGTGTGGTGAAATTTTCAAGCAATTTGCTAGATTTCAGCACTTCCTCTACAGATCCTTGGTTCACAACACGAAATCCAGGTTGAAACTTCTCTCAGTATATCATGAACACATATTTAGTTGCTATGAAGTTGTCGCTTCTCCTTTACATCCGGGGCAACAATATTTCACTTTCACACCAATCAACCTTCATAATCAGAAAAAATCACTTTCCTCTTACTCTCATTTAGGTATCAGATGCCATTTGTATGAACTCTTCCAAGGTTCCTTGGTTCTTAAGTTATGTTTTAGTAGAAAAGATAGGTATACCTTGATACCATGATAGCAGGCCATAAGAAATCGGTCAAGTATCTTATGAAGACCCTTAGACATACTCCACAACTCCATTTGATCGAAAGGGCATCAGATGAAAAAGGTGGTGCTGCTGGTAAACATTTTCATTACAGTCACAAGCTTTCCCCTACAACAAGCTGTATACTTGCGCTCTTCTTACTCATCACTCGGCTCCTCAATTACACAACAACCACCCTAGTTACTCCAAAGCTGACTCAAAAATGACCCCATTGATAATTCTCTCAAACTACTACACTTCTCAGTAAAAGAAATTCCCTCAAAAATTCCAACTTTAGAACTGCAACCTATTAACCAGCAACAAATGCATGATAAAAACAAAAACCCTAGGTCAACTAGGGAACTGGACATCGGCAGAATTGCGTAAAGACTACTTTTTTATTCAGTCAAATTCCCAAAAAAAAATCGAACCTTACAGCTAAGAAGAGGAACAAGACCAGAATCAACACAAATTGTCGCGAATAAAAGCGAAGAAGGGGGAAACAACAAAACAAAAAATGGCCTACAAAATTTGATCAAGTCAAAGCAGCAACTCACGAGGACTCTAGAAGAGAGATTCTGGGCCGCTTCCGCCGTCGGGTCTCGCTCCGGCGATCTCTCTCTCTCTCTCTCTCTCTCTCTAGCCTCTCTCACCTCTGTCTCTCTCTTCCAGGTGCGATAAGATCCGAGTCACCATTTTGTGATAACGGGTTGAGGGTTTGGACCCGCTGAGCATAAAGGCGCGGGCTTATAAAACAATACGGAGTCAGCTAAAGGGCCTCGATGGAAAAATTTCACCTCTTTTGCAACTTAATACCATACACAATTTGTTTAGCATTTTAATATTTTTGCAGTACTGAAACGGTAAAAGAGAGAGAGCCTAAGTTTTTTTTTTTTTTTTTCCTTTTTTTAAATGTTTCCGGTAATCAAAATTCAGTTTAAACAGTACACATTTTTGAGGGAGTTTATATTTCCCCCCTATTTATGACATGTATGGATTTGTATAGTGCATCAAAATGATTGCTAAATTCTTTACATTAGCAAACTAGAGTTCAGTCGTGCTATTTTTCTAATAATTGATCCTGATGAAAAGAAACAGTCACAGTCACGCAAACAAGAAATTAAGCTGGTCATCTTCACATTCTCGATGAGGAAAAAGAGAGAATGAGACTTGCATCTCTATGCTTCAAACTGCAACATAAAGCTGGTAACAAGATAAATGCTCACATATTGCTTGCAAACAGTTGGCGGATAGCACATTTTGCAGCAACGCTCTGCAAAATTTATCGGTGTTGTGATCACAGATCACTCAGCAGGCACAACAGAAGGGTTTTGGTTTTCTGTTCTGCTTTGGTGAATAAACAAGAACACCAACCAGTCTTCAGTGCCAACTGAATCATTTACCTTTTCCCTGTCATCTTCCACTGTCAGAAAAAAGAACAACATGACACAAACCGGTCAATTAAAATGATCCGTCAACACTAAAAGATTGTCCGAGTGAGAAGGCCTGAGATAACAATGCCAAAAAGGGTATTATAGTGTAGTAAAAATTTAAATCTAGGCATCACCATGAATTTCTGGAAGCCACTACTTGAACATACAAGCTAAATTACCCCCAATATGCATCTACAAAAAAGCTTCACAGGTTGCCTTATTGTGTCCCTGTGCTTTGCACCTGCTGCAGAGACGAACCACTGTAACTGTCTTGTTAGGATTAAATCGCTTCCTCCTTGGTCGACCAGGTGGACGGCGAGCTGGAGGAGGGTATAGATTTGCACCAATGTTGAAATCTATGTTTTCGACATCAGGTATTGGGTGGATTGATTCTGAATATGCTGAGTGATAGCAGTCTGTTCTAAATATTTTGAGCAGAAATCATAGACAGATCTGTTGATGCGGTTGAAGACAGCAATAGCATGTAGGCATGGCAATCCAGATATCTGCCATCTCCGACATGTGCATTCCCAACTACCAAGATTAACAACAAAAATTGTATTACCCCGTACCTCAAACACTGTTTCAGAAGAACACAGAACATTAAGTTTTCGTGCCTTCGACATCTCTCTCCCAACTTTTGCTCCATAGACGGTGTCAACATGCTCAGCCAACCACTAGAAGCCTCCCTTCTCATCTGAATCATCTCCATTAATCTTTTTCTTATAGCTTCAACCATCTGCACTACAGACGCCTCAGATTTCACAGGTATCCAGTTAGTAAATGAGTCAACAATGTTTGAGGAGAAGTGGTCATAGCGTGAACCCCTGAAAATGGCATCAGACCAATTTTCAGGCTTGCTAGCCAGAACCCATTCAGCAACATCTGTCGAAACATTCTTGATGCTCTCAATGGATACATTAAAATCTTCAATAGTGCAGGCTTGGGCAGCACGAATAAAATCATCAACCATTGCATCCTTGACTTGTTGTGACCAGGGACCTTTCTTTAACTCCAATTTGAAATCCTCTATGAGATGACGCAAACAGTAACTGTGGTGACTATCCTCAAACACTTGAGGTACCGCCTCATCCAAGCCCTTCTGTCTGTTGGATATAAAGGTCATAGCACGAGATGCCCCAACAGCATACCTCAACTGTGATAAGAACCAAAGCCAAGTATCGTAAGTCTCATCCTCCACTGCAGCAAAGGCCAATGGAAAGATAGCATCATCACCATCAACTGCAGCAGCGGCCAATAATTTGCACTCAGTATTCGCCTTCAAAGGAACTCTATCAAGAAAAATGAGAGGGCGACAACCTTTCTCAAAACCATGAAGTGAAGCATGAAAGGACACGAAAAAGCGACGGACCTTTGAATCAATACTCGCAGATAATAAGGCAACACTGCCTGGATTTGTTTCCAATATTCTTTCACACAACCATGGCAACTGGCTATATGTCTCCTTGAGCATGCTGTAAAGCTCTTTCTGTGCATCTTCCCTTCCTCGCCAAACCTGTGAATAAGTTAAGCTCACCCCATAATCCTCATAGAGTTCTCTTACAATTTCTTTGGGCTTACATGGTTGGGAGGCTTGTAACTTTTCCTTGATAATACTTGTCAACCATTGCCTCGTTGCTCTCCGTTGACCATCTTTCCCATTTCCTCCACATGTATGTACATTATTCATTTTCTTAATCACAAATTTCTGTTTTCTAGATGACTCTGATGCATGTATTCTCCATGGGCAATTCTCCTCGTTGCATTTTACAGTCACACGGGTACTTTCGTTCTTCACAAATTTGTAGACAAAACCTTTACCAATGGAATATTTACATAACTGGCCACGAAACTCCTTCACATTGTCAAATTCTTGCCCCACGCCTGTGATGACATCTCCCCAAACAGAGGTTAAATTAAGAGGCCTCGCATCATCAGAACTTGCTAGAGTGGTGGCAAGAGGGGTTCCTGGATCAGCTAGAATGCCCCGACTTGCCCTTCAAGAGCATGTCACGTGTGATTTTCATTGATTATAAGATAATATTCATGAAAAACAAATAAAGTGGCATCCCTGGCAGTTACCTCTCATTAAAATTGTCAATTGTAGTTATTCCCTGCTGGCTAACATCATCTACAGTGGCAGCAGAAGCCATGAAAACCGGCAAACCCGAGTGGACAGCAACTAATCCAGGTGCACTGTCACAAAATAGGAACTTGAATACAACTAGACATGAAAGGAAGATAAACAATTCAACATGTACATAACATAAACAGGCAAAGGAGATAAAAACAGTATAAACAGAAACATACAAATATAACGAAGAGGAAAAGGAGTACATATCTAATAAGGGGAAAAGCTGGTGGTACAAAAGCTATCATTTTGAATAGATGACTAACAAAGTGACAAGGGAATAAACTGTGAGCACCAAATGCATAAGTATAGACATTTTTCTTTATTTTCTAACTTGAAAAAATGACTTCCGCGTACTGATAAATAAAAGAAATAAATACAGTAAGAATTGGTGCTTTTGGGTCAAGAAAATTGACAAGATGACAGGTCAACAGAGTATATGCTTTTGGCATAGCAAAATATAGTGTATTCACACTTCCGGTGTAGTTCAATAATTCTTTACTTTTAGCACATAGTTTTATGAAATTCCTACAGTACCCGATTCGAAAGGGTTTTTCTTAATGGGAAAAGAGAAATACTTAGCTGTATTTCTCACTGTAGAAAACCTCTCTAAGAGGGCACTCTAGGAAGTCCAGAATGAAGGTTTGTGGAAAGTGTAAGGAATAATTGAACAACCGCTGAAGTGTAAACACGTAAAGCAATATGCCCTTGCAATGTAAGCAGTAAATAGTTTAAATTGAGAGATTTTGCTTCATTTTTCTGACCTACAGAAAGATTTTCATTTTTTGGTACTAAATAACTGAAAGAAATATCATGCTAATTGAGCTTTTCTAAAGGGAAAAAAAGGAAGAACAAGCCAAATAGTCACCTTAAAAAATTCGACAACATCATTCCCTGTAACTTATACGAACAAGAACATAAATCAGAGTGATCTCAGAAAATTAATCACCTGTTCTCAATATTTTCAGTGATAGCTGATCTCTGTTGTCTGACATTGTCAACAGCATTTACAATAGCAGTGGCAGCAGCATTGGGAGCTCCTGAATCAGCAACTCGTACCTAGTTCTAGTTGCCCTACAAAAACATTAGCTTCTCAGAATTTAATGTAACTTGCCGTAACTACATATAACAACATCATTACGGAATACCTGGCCCCGGTAGTAGGTCTCCTCCGTTTGCCGCTCTGTTCAGCAGCCGTGACAGCAATTGAAGTTCCTGAATCAGCTACAGTGCTCCTAGTTGACCTACATGAGCAATGCATTAATTGATAGTTCATTGAGGAAAGCACATTGAGCCTAAATAATGTGAATAATCCTCAAGATAATACCTGTTGTCAACCTTATTTAAGATATACACCTCAGTTGACATAGCATGCACGTTATAAGAAACCATTCGCTGCAAATCCTTGTCATTAGATATTGTGATGAGAACTCGTCTATTGCTCGGGAGAAAGTACTTGATAGACATGCCGCTGATGTCGATATCAAATGTTGAAGCTACTTCTGACTTGAAATCATCCAAAAGCATGTCATGACTTACATCAACAGCACGAGCTTCTCCTCCAGAGTAAGACAGAGATCCATCATTATTTGTGACAAACTCTCCACCATATTGGCAAATAGCCACAATAGTCCCCTCTACCATTGTTGGCAAATGCCTAAATATCAGTAGAAAAAGAAGCATGAAACTCGGGAGCTATAACTAAAAAGAATAACCATTTTCACACTATGTCAATATCTTATTATAGCATATCAAATTCTATAAGATGAAAATGACCATCTTTTAAAAAGAAAGAAAGAAAGAAGAAAAAGAGAGAGAAATTACATGTCCTTGCTTGACCTACATTATCTTATTACAGAATATCAAGATTTCTAATATCTAAATTGTTAATATCTCTATAAGCAGCTGACGTTTAATTGCAATATAAGCTCAGGTATATAATAGATACTCCCTATACAAAATTGGAAGAAAAGGAAGTAGATTACTCTACATCAAATACTTATAAGACACAACTCAATATCCTGCATTACTTGGAAGCATTTTGTAGTAGTACAAGAACTTCAACCACAAAAATTTAGAAAATCATATAGTGTGGACAATATCACAAGTCAATGAAATAGGTTGTAAGAGGCAGGACCCACCCAGGAATTGCATTTGTAATGTAATTTTCCAAGGAAAATGTGGTCCTTTCATAATTTTATATTCAAAATGATTATACATTTTTAAGATTAAAAAGAACAAAGCAATATCTTTTTCCCTTGTTCCCCCTATATCAATAAGAAGATGAGAATTTTTGTTTTCATAAGAGATATATACTATCACAATAAAAAATCATTAAAACCGATGTCAATTATAAAGCAGCTATTAGAAAAAAAAATTTATCATCAACATTCCAAGTATGGTGACTAAAGGAACAGTGCGAATCTATACTCATCTCTTCAACCCACAAAAGACATATTCCCCTCAAATTAACGGAACCAGATAGATTTTGTTTTCCATTCCATCCATAAACATTAGAATTGAAAGTAAAATAAGTGTTTGGTGGGTTGATTCTAAAATCAAAGACCCACCCCCTCCCATGCAGGGTTAAAAAAAAAAAAAAACAAACCAACAAAAGAAAGCAACAACAATGAAAAGGAAAGATAAGGAAATACACACACACACACACAGGCAAAATTGCAGACAACAACTAAAATATACCGGAAAGTCCTACGTCCTAAAATCATGTCAAAGTCATTATTAAGCTCATTTACCGGGAATATTTTGTAGCAGGCTCATTACAGGAAAAGGAAGCTGCATTTCCCTGGTGGGTAGACTAACATCCATTCACAATGTGTCTCGTCTTCTCACCATCTAATGTTGTATCAAGTTACAAACTTGTATGACATGGCCAGCAAGATGAAGAAGATGAGGTGAAAAAAATTGATAGTTAGCAAGCATATATGAAAGGGTGGGTTGATATTTCATCAAATGGGTATGAACTAACAATTAAGTGTGACAAAACTCAGCCAATTCCAGCCAGCTGTATAAATAAACTTCTTGGAAAGCCTTGGTCAACTTGATGCAAGAAAAGTTGAAGTATAATAAAGAAATCTGTCAAGTTGTTCAAAACGAAATCCTTTCCTATGGGAATTCACAATAATTGTGGAAGACAGAACATGAGCTTATTGAAAAATTCATGGTATCCGCCCACCCGATTGATGATGCTCTTTCCAATGGGCAACTGGGTATTCACAATAATTGTCGAAGACATAACATGAGTTCATTGAAATTCATGGTGTCCGCCCACCCAATTCTTTCAAAGTCCTGCTTATGTGGGCTAAACGAATTTTTTATTGATTAACTTGATGTAATAAGGTAACAAGAGCTCTTTCTGTTCTCTAAACTTAGGGATGGGTACATTGAAGAATTTCAAAAATCCTCCTATGGGAGTCAACTTTTACAAACATGGAAAACTAAGATACTAGATAATAAATGCCAACAAGAAGTATCGTCATATGTATGCTTTATATTTCAACATGTAGAAACAGATCCATTTAGGCCTTAGGAATTGTTTGGCTGTACCAACTCTCGAAATCACATGGTTTCATATTGCTGGCGGTCCATAGATTAGTTCTCGACTTGTACCTCTTGAGAATATAGTAATGGAGAGGATGATTGGAGTGCAATCAGTGTTTTAACTAAACTTAGGGAAGATCTTATGGAAGAAGAGCTATAACTGACTAGATAATAAATCCAAGAAGACATTACTGCAAGCACTAGAGATCAGGGATTGTTAATCAAGAAAAGAAACTCCAAAAGACCAAGAACACAGGAGGAAAATTAAGGCAATAGTATTAGGACTGCTGACAATTGAGCGCTCTAGAAGGATCATGCACAATACAGTACATATTAGCAACCTCCTGGTTTAAGAATATGCTTTCTATCAGCAAATCAATATGCCTTTCTGTGAAGCATTTCCTTTCTCTATGTTCTTTCATAGATACTATGCATTGCATGCTTTCTGGACTAGTAGTAGAAAGAAAGTCTACACATATTACCTTTGTCTATGTTTGTTTTAAAGCAAATTTATAAGTCTAAATAGCCGAAGGGGGACAAAAGAAATCTAGGGCAAATAAGTTTGCACCAACAATCAAAACAAAAGGCACATTAGAATATTACATGCAAATAAAATTTTTGAAGAATGTTCTTCTTCATAATAGAAGAACTATCAATCATAAAAAAGGTTCAAATTTTCTAAAAAAACAGAAGTACTGTCAATCATAAAAAGGTTCAGAGTTTCAAAAAAAAAAAAAAAAACAGAACAGTAGTTAAATACAGATGGCTAAGACTGCTGATTGGCAACCCAACAATTCAGGCATGTATGACATAAGAGGATAATTTCACAATTTGATAATCAAAACCGACCGAAGGGATGTTTCCTCCTGTGACTCATATAGAAACTTTGTCCGTCCATCCGTCCGTTCTCATCCGCGACAAAGAGAGCGGCGTCGACCCCTCCTTCTTCTTCTCTCTTCCTCTCTTAGCTCCCCCTCCTCTTCCCCTCCTCCTTCCTCTCCCCCTCATCTTCCTCGTGACCAATCAGTCCACCGACAGTGGCGGTACACTAGTAAACAGTGTTTGTGTCATCACAAAGACCATCCCTCTCTATGAACTGTTTCCCTCTGCCATAAATTGCCGGATAATTGATATTTTTTGCAGAAAAGCTTGAGTAATAGAATTTTGGGTGCTTCAGCTTGTGACTCCTTTTACATTGCCAGCAATTCAGAAAACTCCTCCTATTGGGGCTCATCTCATTTCCAAACTTCCACCTTGAACAGATTATTCTCAGAAAAAATGGTGCAAAAAACTGATCTAGCAGAAGCTTTCCGCAAAAGATTGAAATAAAAAATTTTGCAAAAAACTCCTCATGAGCGGTTTTCCCAAAAATAACTAGGAACAGGTTGGTTGTGTTATCCACCAAAGTAAAGGAGTTATCTGCTAAAAACCCTAGAAAGTTCCCACCTTATTCCAACACATTAACCCCCTTCTGATTATTTTACAGAATAAACCCTAAATCTAAATAGAAAACATCAAAATCGGATCTTTTTTAAGTATTCAGGGGGCAAACACGTAAACTTTCTAAGAATCAAACTCGACAACTAACATCAGCTCCAACCCAAACGATCGACAACAAAATTCACAGAAGACCCCAGGAAAACGAGTCTCGAGAGTCGTCTAAACTAGTGGAACCTCGGATCGATATCAATTGCCTGCAGAGGATCAGCCCCCCGATCCACGATCCCCCGCCCAAAAACAATGACAGATCGATTAGGGTTTTTCTAGGGTCTCTATAAGAATTCGGGGGACAATAGAGGGAGAGAGGAGACGAGAAATTACCGTGGTTGATTGGGGCTCCTCCGCCTTCGATCTCTTGAAATGGGGCAGCGGAAAAAGGCAGACTTTGGTATAAAAGGGCACGGAGAACCCGCAAGAAACGAGATTTTGCAACAAGATAAGTTTCCCTTCAGCCCCACCCCTGGGCTTCTTTTTTCATTTATACCCCTCAGAAAGAATATCTCATCTATTCCCATATTTACATATCTAACCTCTATCCCTTTTTAAGAGGCAAGGCCTCATTTTTTTTTATATTTAAAAACTAATTCTCTCTTATGTTTTCCCTTCTTTTTCTTAGGAATGGCAATATAACTCAATTTTGTGCTTTTACCATTTTAACTGGCCTTCTAGGGCGAAAAAAATAATAGCTCGTAGATTTCTAAACACGTGATGTGCATTGCATGCAAGTGAACTTACTCTATTTATTGCACTAACAGCAAGTCAAAAGACTTGACCTGTCGACAGCCCTTCTTTAAACTGTTTACATACTTTTTCCGAGAGACATGAGTTTTCAGAGTTATCGACAGTGCCCTCTTCTGGCCTATCGATAAGGTTTTACAGAAAGTGAGATTTTACAGTTTCTCCTTCAGCTGTCGACAGCCCTATGGCATATATGCGTATTTGACTTTATTTAGGATTCTGTTTTAGATCCAAATTTGAAAATCATTAGAATTTTAAGTTTCTTTATTTTGAATTTTCTTTTTCTTTAGCTTTCATAGATATAATAAGACTTTTGTACACCTATATAAAGGTCATTATATTCTTATTTTGTAATGAATCTTTTAATCAACTTCTTATGAATCAAAATTGAATTTCTCTCTTCAATTACTCATGTATTCGAGTTCTTATCTTTGGCTCGTGATCGGGTCATGTTGCTCATGGATTCGAGCGCTGTGTTCATGAATTCGAGTACGATTTCTCTACCTTAAGGGTTCTTAGAGTTCTCCAGCATTAGAACAAGATCTAGCAGGCGTCGTTCGTCTTCTTCGCTTCCATGTCTGCATTAAGTGATATTAGAACTACGGTTACTTTCCAACGATGGCAGGAGACTACGATGGATTGCAAGGCCTTTCCGCAAAGATGGGTACTGCTAGGAGGAGAGGCGATACCATTAAAATAATGCCTCTCAAGATTGATGATCGAAGTCTAGCCAATAGTACATACCGAAACGGATATGATCGTCAATCGTATCAATCACCACTTCATCAACCATCACCACATCATCCAACACCGAAGTATCATCTCTAACATCCTCAATTTTACGAGAAAGAATCACCTATCTATCAGTACAATGATTATGAAAAAGATAGGATGGCTTATGAAAGGCATAGGGGATTCGCTAGTCCTAACCCTCATAGGAGAGGCGGGTTTCCTAACCCTAATAGAAGGAACATATTTTCTAATTCTATCCGAGACGAAGGAGGAGGATATTCAAATCTTGATGAGTTTTTTAATTCTATTCCTTCTTTTGATGGGAGTCATGATATTGAGTCAACCTTATTTTGGATCGAGAAAGTTGATAATTTGTTTGACATGGAGTATATTCTCATGGAAGATCATGTCGAATATGTGGTTCATAAACTTAAAGGAAGGACTGCGACATAGTAGGATTGATTTCAAAACATGTGTATATACGAAGACAAGCCACCTATAAGAATGTGGAACTGGATGAAAAGACTCTTACAAGCCCGTAGTTTTGCTTTAGAGGAAAAAGAGATGGAGAATCGATCCCGACCTTCATGAGATTTTATCGATCAAACGAGACTGAGAAGCTACATCAACAAGCACCAGTTGAAGAGCAGTCAATCAAGAGAGATTCATCAAACTTTCAAGCGACTATCAGTCAAACACAATCTCTCGATGAAGTCATGAAGCTTATGCCACCTATTCCTACTTCAAAGGAAGAGAAATCACAACTCATGCTCATACGTAATCAAGGCGAATTCTTCATGGAGTCAAAGGAAGTAGATCAAAGCATTGCTTTAGAAGAGCTTCCTACAACCAATAAAATTCCCAAGGAGATCGACATATTACTGGAAGAGTATCGAAGTTGGGCACGACAAGCTTTTTGAAGTATTACCATCTATGGAAGATACTCATCATCATGGCGCGTCTATTCTTCATGATTTCGAAGATCTTTTCATATAGAAGGAGAGTGTTGGAGATAAAAGTTTTAGTTCCTTCAAGTTCATATCACCTACTTGTTGGCCCAAAGGCCTATCACCCTAGTTTTGATGATGATCAACTCATGTAGTTATGTTTACTAATGATCTTGTGTTTAATTAGTGACAGATTCATTATCAAGATCTTAGTAGGTGCATAGCTCAACAAAGGATAAAATGTCAAGATTTGGAGCTAGCACGGTGTGATCCAAGGAGCTTTTGGATCAAGCTTGGACCAAGTCAAGAAGATGAGAAGCCTTCAAGTGAAGACTTCAAGAAGATGAAGACTTGTGTCTAGGTATAAGATTTTGTTTTTGTTTTAGATAAAATGTAAAGGATAGAGTAGTTGGTGGATTGCTCAAGTATACCATGCACACACACTCTTGTTTTAGTTGTCTTTTCATAAAAGAATTTTATGTTTAGAAAAGACTTTCATTTTGGAAAAATACTTGTTTGGTTTTTGGTATTTCTTATGAACATGTTCTTAACCAAAACCATATTTAGAGCTTAATGCCAAAAATATAGATATTTCATCTTGATTGTGTTGTGGATCATATCCATATACACTATGCTTTAATAAGTTCAAAATATCTTGTTTTTGTATTTGGTAAAGTTTTGGAAAAACAAATTTGGAAAAATATTGTTTTGGAAAAACAGTTTTTATCATGAGCCAAATATTTCCAAGTTACAAAAATAGTCCAATCTTTTATAACATGCCTTGATTTTGTGCAAGCATGTTTGTTTATCAAAGTATATTGGTAAAACTATTTTTGTAGATTTTTAAGTATTTTATGGGATTTTATTTGAGCCAAAAAGACTAACTTTTTAATCCCTGAAAAACTGTTTCAGGCTTCAGATAAGTCGACTTACTTCCTTTATAGTCGACTAATCCTGAAGTCGGTCGACCGGCTCGGTCGACCGACGTGCATAGATGTGCACGCCTTTGTGCATTGGAGGACGGCCGACCGTACGGGTCGACCGCTCCAGAGAGCTCTGCTCTCTGGAAAGTTCGGCCGACCGTACGGGTCGACCGACAGAGAGTTTTACTCTCTGCTCCAGTGGCTCGGTCGACCCGGGCGGTCGACCGTGGCTCCAACGGTTGGATTTCTGACCGTTGGCGGTCGACCGACCCGGTCGACCGGCAGGCCTGACAGTGCCCCAACGGCTAGTTTTCCAGACTCTATATAAAGGGTCATTTGGGGGCTGTTTTCTTCAAGATTTTGGAGAAGTTTTAGAGCCAGTTTTTCCCACTCTTTTCAGAAGTTTTTCTCCACAAATTAGAGAGCAAATATTTCCTATCTAAAGGAAAGTTTTATCAAGAGTGTAAAAGAGAATTTCTTGAGTTTTCCTCCACCATCTCTTTCCCAGTTTTTCTCACACAAACACTTGAGCCATCCATTGCTATTCATCTTATAGGAGTGTTGTAGTGAGAGTTTTTATTGGTGATCAAAGTGTTTAGATCACCAAAAATCTTTTCTTTGTTCTTTGAGGAGACGGGCAAGTGTGCTCGTGGTTGTTTAGGGTTCGGGTGCGAACTCTTTGTTTGAGGTGCGGCCTCGGCAAGCTTGTGGGGCTTGCGTGTGTACGGGACTAGGGAGTTCGAGGGCTTGTAGGTGTTGCGACACCGGGGAGAGATCCATTGGGATCTTGCATAGTGAAAATCCTTCATGTGTCGAAGGCGGGGATGTAGAGCAAGTGTGCTCGAACCTCGAAACAAACCCTTTGTGTTTGCGATTGCTTTTTCTCTCTCTCTCTCTCTCCCTTACTTATATCTTGCATTCAATTATAGTGTAAATCTTTATATGCTTGATATACTTGTGTGCTCATATTGATATACTTGCTTGGGTTTGTTTGCTAACACTTGTATTCAACTAAGAGAGCCAACGCGGCACCTCAACCCATTCAAGGGAAATCTAGAGGAGTTTGTCCAGAGCCCTTCACGGGGAATTCGGCAACACTCTTTGGTTATATGTGGTGTTTAGTGTAAAAGATTTTATTAGGTCATAATTGTTTTTAGCTTCCGCATTATTAGGCATTAAGTGACCATTAGATTAGCCATCACCTATTCACCCCCCCTCTAGGTGAACCTTCAATTGGTATCAGAGCTTGGTACTCTGATTTGGGTCTAACAACCTAGAGTTAAAGATCCTCTTTTTTTGGCTAATCACAATATTTTGTACACACCCCATGGAGTTCATGTCACCTCCCACTTTTGATATTCTTAACATCCAAATTTGGAAGGTTAAGATGTCATTGTACCTCAAGGCCTTAGGCATTCATGTATATCTTGCTACCACTAATGATTCTTATGTTAATAATAGCAAGTATTTTGAGGCTAACTCAAAAGCCATTCATGCTTTAAAATCAACCCTAAATGATGATAATCTATCTAGGGTTTCTAACATTGATTCGGCTTTTGTAGTGTGGAACATCATCACCTCCCTTGGCGAAAAGGATCTATATTATGCCGGGAGCGATTCGGATGTTGGAAGCGACACCTCCAACAAGTGCTATATGGTCCAAGGGGATAACCCCCTTGAGGTAAACTCCGAATCCGATGATGAAGACATGTCATATGATGAGCTTACTACCTTTTGTCATCTTGTGCTTGAAAAATATGACATGCTTAAAAAGAAGAAAAAAATTTGAAAAAGAACATTGCTTGCATGCATAAAGAACATGATTCTTTTAGAAGTAACATTGCATGTTTAGAAAAAGATAACAAAAATTTGAAAAAGAAATTTGATTGCAGGCATATAGAACAAGATTCATTTAGAACTAAGATTGCATGCTTAGAAAAGGAAAATAATGTTTTGAAAAATGAAAATGTTTCCCTTATGTCTAAACTAAATGATTTATGTGAAGGGAATATGTCCTTGAAAAATAAGATTGATTTGGTGGAAAAACAAAAAGAAGTTATTTTTCAAGAAAATATTACTTTGAAAAGAAAATTTGTTGAAAAAGAAAAAGAAGATGTTTGTAAAAAGAAAAGAAAAATGATCATATATCTCACATGTTTTTACATGCCACCATTGATGATAGTGAGATTAATGTTTTGAAAGATAAAATTAATGATTTGAGTTCAACTTTGAACTTTTGTGCATTCAATCATACTAGATCGGAGTCTATGTTTTCAAAGAAACAAACTCCATCCATTCATGCACATCATCATGCTTATGTTGCACACCATGATCATACTCACACACATAAGCATACTAAGGTGTACATATGTACACATTGTGGCCGCAAAGGCCATTTAGCAAAATTTTGTTATGATAGGTTAGATCATTTTAATTTTGCTAATAAAAGATTTTGGGTTCCTTACAAGTCTAACCCCAAAGGACCCAAGCAAAAATGGGTACCAAAACCCCCACCCCATGTTTTTGATGTAGGTGAGGGATCTCTCAAGACGTGAGAGATTTGGTGCCTTGGTAGTGGATGCAATGGACTTTATGGGCACATCTTAGACGCATCACTATCAAGGAAGTTTGGTGGGACAACCACCATATTTGGAGCTTTGGAGTTGGTAACAATTTCTAAACTCCTACTTTTTATGTACATGCTTTTAATTTCATATATCATATAGCATGTTCATATTTTTGTGTGCTTCATGTGGTATTTACATGATTAGATGTAGAATGTGTCAAACTTGCATTTATACATATATGAATAGTGAACTACAATTGACTCATATATATTTGAACTTCATGCTCATTTGTATCCACTATATGCATATGTATAGACTAGTTTTGATGATTCTCTTTTATACATGTTTTTGCCTATTTTTGTGCTTTACTTCATGTATATGTATTATTAATTCAAATCTAATAAATATACATGTATACCCGTGAGTCTCTTGCCTTCATGCAAATACATTTAATAGACTCTTTTATGTTTGGGATATGTATGTGTTTTGTTAGGATTGGATAAATCATACATATACCTAGAGGTGTGTTTTGTTTTAATGAAAAATGAATTTTCATTTTTGTTTGATAAAAATGAATTTTTGATTTTAAAAAAAATGATACTCACACTTTTTGAGCTTCAATGACCATTTTCATGAAAATACCATTTACATAACCTTTGAACACTCATCTTTTATTTTTCAAGATAATTTTGAGCTTTATGGACTATGAGTGCTTGAACTTTTATGTATTTAGTATAATTCATGAAAAACATATGATTTCATGTTTTTGAAGGATCTTTAACTAGTTTTTCAAAAATTATTTTAACTAGTTAATTGTTCTTCATTTGGTAGAGTTTTTCAAACAAAGCTTATTTTTCAAATCTATTTTTGAAAACCCTACCATCTATGGGAGGATGAATGGGAGATCATGTTCATGTATGCTTTATGAGAAAAACACTTTTAACTTGAACCATGATTGGGTGGTAGTTATATGAGATATACACTTGATCTTATTGTTATGTCAATTGGTATCATTGGACTCTTTCAATTGGTATCTAAATTGATAATTTTTTGTATATACTCATATTTTGTTTTCTATATATGTATGTATCAATTTCAATTGGTATACTCATTTCATACATATATATGATTTTCATGTGCTTAACTTACAATTGGTTCACATTTTTAAAAGCACAAAGTTTATGATGAAAAATAAAAAAATATTTGATCATTATTTACAATTTGGTATCTTAAAAATTTGTTTGCTTTACAAGAGCTCTGATACCTTTAAAATTTTGTTTAAGAAAAATTAAAAATGTTTTGATGTGTATTTCCTATATGCAAGGAGAGCTTAACATCTCTCTTACATATGGATTCATGATGAGTATATTATAAATTGAGGAGCTTGACAACTCTTCTTTATATGATATACGTGTGTAGGGGGAGCTTCACATCTCCTCTTATGCATTACAAAATATGTGTTATGTGAGTTAGGGCTTGTCATCCCTTCTTCATGTAATGCATATGTGTAGGGAAGTTAACTTAGCGTTTTCCTCTTCATGAATGTATATCGCATATAAATCTTTATTGATTGATTTGTATTACCCCTTCTTGATCTCTTTGTTTTTGACAAAAAGGGGGAGAAAAATTTGTTTGATTTGATTTTACTTTGAACCCTTTGTTGATGATTGACAAAAAGGGGGAGAAGTATTTGAGTTTATATGCATGTTTTCATTGCTTAAAGGGGAGAAGTATTTGTCTTTCCTTGTTAGTTATGCATATATGTTTTGTATTGCAACTAGGAGAAAAAGGATTTCATGTTTTATCTCCATACATTGCATACATGTTTATGAGCTTCATTGTCATATATTATTTTTTTTGGTATGCATGAGTTAAGGGGAGCTTCTTTGAAGCTTTACTTTAATCCATGCATATATAACTTCATGAGTTTTGTCATCATCAAAAAGGGGGAGATTGTTAGCCCAAAGGCCTATCACCCTAGTTTTGATGATGATCAACTCATGTAGTTATGTTTACTAATGATCTTGTGTTTAATTAGTGAATGATTCATTATCAAGATCTTAGTAGGTGCATAGCTCAACAAAGAATAAAATGTTAAGATTTGGAGCTAGCACGGTGTGATCCAAGGAGCTTTTGGATCAAGCTTGGACCAAGTTAAGAAGATGAGAAGCCTTCAAGTGAAGACTTCAAGAAGATGAAGACTTGTGTCTAGGTATAAGATTTTGCTTTTGTTTTAGATAAAATGTAAAGGATAGAGTAGTTGGTGGATTGCTCAAGTATACCATGCACACACACTCTTGTTTTAGTTGTCTTTTCATAAAAGAATTTTCTGTTTAGAAAAGACTTTCATTTTGGAAAAATACTTGTTTGGTTTTTGGTATTTCTTATGAACATGTTTTTAACCAAAACCATATTTAGAGCTTAATGCCAAAAATATAGATATTTCATCTTGATTGTGTAGTGGATCATATCCATATACACTATGCTTTAATAAGTTCAAAATATCTTGTTTTTGTATTTGGTAAAGTTTTGGAAAAACAAATTTGGAAAAATATTGTTTTGGAAAAACAGTTTTTATCATGAGCCAAATATTTTCAAGTTACAAAAATAGTCCAATCTTTTATAACATGCCTTGATTTTGTGCAAGCATGTTTGTTTATCAAAGTATATTGGTAAAACTATTTTTGTAGATTTTTAAGTATTTTATGGGATTTTATTTGAGCCAAAAAGACTAACTTTTTAATCCCTGAAAAACTGTTTCAGGCTTCAGATAAGTCGACTTACTTCCTTTATAGTCGACTAATTCTGAAGTCGGTCGACCGGCTCGGTCGACCGACGTGCACAGATGTGCACGCCTTTGTGCACCGAAGGACGGCCGACCGTACGGGTCGACCGCTCTAGAGAGCTCTGCTCTCTGGAAAGTTCGGCCGACCGTACGGGTCGACCGACAGAGAGTTCTACTCTCTGCTCCAGTGGCTCGGTCGACCCGGGCGGTCGACCGTGGCTCCAACGGTCGGATTTCTGACCGTTGGCGGTCGACCGACCCGGTCGACCGGCAGGCCTGACAGTGCCCCAACGACTAGTTTTTCAGACTCTATATAAAGGGTCATTTGGGGGCTGTTTTCTTCAAGATTTTGGAGAAGTTTTAGAGCCATTTTTTCCCACTCTTTTCAGAAGTTTTTCTCCACAAATTAGGGAGCAAATATTTCCTATCTAAAGGAAAGTTTTATCAAGAGTGTAAAAGAGAATTTCTTGAGTTTTCCTCCACCATCTCTTTTCCAGTTTTTCTCACACAAACACTTGAGCCATTCATTGCTATTCATCTTATAGGAGTGTTGTAGTGAGAGTTTTTATTGGTGATCAAAGTGTTTAGATCACCAAAGATCTTTTCTTTGTTCTTTGAGGAGACGGACAAGTGTGCTCGTGATTGTTTAGGGTTCGGGTGCGAACTCTTTGTTTGAGGTGCGGCCTCTGCAAGCTTGTGGGGCTTGCGTGTGTACGGGACTAGGGAGTCCGAGGGCTTGTAGGTGTTGCGGCACCGGGGAGAGATCCATTGGGATCTTGCATAGTGGAAATCCTTCGTGTGTCGAAGGCGGGGATGTAGAGCAAGTGTGCTCGAACCTCGAAACAAACCCTTTGTGTTTGCGATTGCTTTCTCTCTCTCTCTCTCTCTCTCCCTTACTTATATCTTGCATTCAATTATAGTGTAAATCTTTATATGCTTGATATACTTGTGTGCTCATATTGATATACTTGCTTGGGTTTGTTTGCTAACACTTGTATTCAACCAAGAGAGCCAACGCGGCACCTCAACCCATTCAAGGGGAATCTAGAGGAGTTTGTCCAGAGCCCTTCACGGGGAATTCGGCAACACTCTTTGGTTATACGTGGTGTTTAGTGTAAAAGATTTTATTAGGTCATAATTGTTTTTAGCTTCCGCATTATTAGGCATTAAGTGACCATTAGATTAGCCATCACCTATTCACCCCCCCCTCTAGGTGAACCTTCACTACTATCAGCACGTAGGCACAATGTGTACCCCAAAGTATGCCAAATTTCATTTCCAATCGTACTTTGGAAGATCTTCTTCTTGGAAGTAAACCAATAAATTATGGGAGCATGGTGTATGTGTATGGTTGGATGATGGAAGAGAACCAACCAAATAGTATTGATTATCAACCGATCCAATATGAAGATTACATTGAAGATTTGATGACACAACACTACATGAAATTTGATGAAGGTTATCGAGACGAATCAAGATTTTGGGATCACACTTTTTTCAAGCAGAGTTTGATAAATTCAATAAGAAGTATAAGACAACCGCTGACAAGAAGAGCCGAGAGAAACTCTTTGAGGAGAAAGATATGATAATGATGGTATATTTGAGGAGAGGGAGAATCCTAATTTGAGAGTCCATATCGAACAGCTATATCCTGATAGGAACTCGAGGATGAGTTCTTTTGAAGAGGGATGGACTGATATAGGAAGAGAAGCAAGATAATCAGCAGGCCAAAAGACTTGACCAGTCGACAGCCCTTCCTTTAGACTGTCGATAGGCTTTTTCCCGAGAGACATGAGTTTTCAGACTATCGACAGTGCCCTCTTCTGGCCTGTCGACAGGCTTTTACAGAAAGTGGGATTTTGTAGTTTCCCCTTCAGCTATCGATAACCCTATTGCGTTTCTGAGTATTTGACTTTAGTTAGGATTTCCAAATTGAAATCCAGTAGAATTTTCAGTTTCTTTATTTTGAACTTTCTTTTTTTAGCTTTCATAAATAGAATATGACTTTTGTAAGCATATATTATTTTGTAATGAATCTTTTAATCAACTTCTTATGAATCAAAATTGATGTTTCTCTCTTCAATTACTCGTGGATTTGAA
This sequence comes from Agave tequilana, assembly GCA_038442645.1. Lineage (NCBI taxonomy): Eukaryota > Viridiplantae > Streptophyta > Magnoliopsida > Asparagales > Asparagaceae > Agave > Agave tequilana. The sequence goes on along the minus strand of JAVJIF010004802.1, from coordinate 30,643 downwards.
TTCTTATCTCTGATTCGTGGATTTGGGTCGTGTTGCTTGAGGATTCGGGTGCTATGTTCGTGATTTGAGCACGAGTTCCCTACCTGAAAGGTTCTTCAGGGATCTTCAGGCTTCGTCAGTATTAGAAAGAGATCTAACCAGCGTCGTTCGTCTTCTTCAATTCTCTGTCTGCGTCACTAGTGAGCCCTGACTAACTCATAAAAAAATGGGAGTTAGCTGTGAAAAATTCTAGATGTAACTCGACGTAGCCTATGTTCCAAAAGCCACAGGCGCTTAATTGAAGAAAGTTTTTTTTGGGGGGTGGTGGTTGTCGTAAAAATGTGGGGTTTTTAGAGTTGAGGTGGTAAAGTTGCAAAGTTGATGGGGATTTCTTGTAATTTACAACCCACTTCAATAACATCATCCGAACCCGACCCGTTAACTCCAGACACATTATTATGACAAGAGTCCACGACTCCCCCTAATCTTTTTGTTTGGATATTGCGATGGGTTCTCCTTCACTGCTGCCGCTCAACTCCTGCGGCCGCCTCCAACTTCAAGCTCCTCCCTTCACGAGCCCCCTCAAAATCTCCAGGCCACATTCGGTAGTCCCTGCAAAAGCTTCAATCTTGTGTTTTTTTTTAGCATATATGTTCATGATTTTTGTTTAATATTTCATGTAGCTTGTTAAAGTTTGTTTTTTGAGCCATTTGTTGAGTTTTGGAAGAAAACTTTTTGATGAGTTTTTGTCTGGTTGAAGATTGAAGCTAGAAAATCTTTAGATTTGATTGTATTGGCTGTCGGTGTTCACTGAGTTTAAGAATCGAATCGAGCTTATAGAGTTCTGAGTTTAGTTGTAGAGGGGACTAGAAGAGAGACTATTCTCTTCCTATACGAGAGAAAGTATCTAATCGTTTGATTTATTTTTTATTTTTATTTTTCTAGAGCAATTTCTCATTGTATGTTGGCAGCGCAAATTTTCGCCAATCAGTCTAAAAAGCATATGCATACTAAAATGTCTTGCTAACTACAAGACATTCATACGGCATGATCTATCTTAAATAACCTGGTTTTGGTTCTTTCCATGGACGTATCTGACCACTATGTCATTTTTTTTTTCATGGATTTGAATCCATAAGACAGAAAAAAAAATGATGCATTAGCCCCCCACTACATATTAAAAAAGAGATAGAATATTTTGGTAGAAAATTTGCCACTCAGTCTACAAGGCATATGTATCACTACTACCCTCTAGACCAAAAAATAATCATATTAAAACATTTTGTAACTATCTTATGTTGTAAATGTACGATCTACACATGTAGCACTTATACAGTTGATCTATGAATAGAGGAAGCATCCTATTGGAGCCGGCCCCTTTAAGCCCAACAAATATTCATAACGAATAATAATCAAATATAGATAAAAAATTGAGTATCTTACACTTTTCAATTCAAAATTGTTAGGATCTAAGATGCTTGTTAGGGTTAGACGGCATAACCCTAAATTGGGGTTACCTCTCTTTATATAGATGTGGAATAAATAAGAAAATAAAAAAATATCCTTACACACTCTAATACTCACTCAGGTTGGAGATGGATATCAGTCATACCCAGCTTGTATAAAGAATAATAAAATATCTCCTAAACAAAAAGTGAAAAGCTGAGAAATAAATAAACATTAAAATTACTAGAAAACAAGTACTGGATTGTTAAAGTTGATGCCAATCTGCTAAATCATTGATGTTGATGCCGAAACTACAAACCAAAGCAACCTGAATCTGAGTCGAACCAAACACTTGGATAAAGACCGGCTCGAAAGATTATATCCATCTCCTTGAATAGAATTAAGATTTTAAAGATTTTCAAAATCAGTAGAAAAGAAAGTTTGTGAGATCCTAGTAAAAGTATATGTTTTGAGAGATCCTTAAATTCCACACTCAATAGTAATAAATGAAGAGAACATCAACCACATCAATAGAAGATGAAGATAATAGCAACATTATTGATGCCAGAATCAATCAGCACTAACAGAAGTCAACAACAACAGGAGCAACAAAGGTAGCCAACGACACCATCTAATTAGTCAACAACCATAACACTCGATAGCAAAAGGTTGGAGATGAACAGTACCGCCGGATTGCTTCTGTACTGTTTACGTGAAATTTTTTCTTTTTCTTTTTCTTTTCTCTCTAATACCATCTTAGGATTTTAAGAATAGACATCATGGCTCTAGATTGGGATTACTTTTTATATAGATGAGAAATAATATTTTTACACACTCTAATAATACTTGTGGAAAGACTTAAACAAACTATTTATTCCAAAGTCACATTCACAAGTTTCCCCAAGACAGGTTTTTTATTTTTTATTTTTTTATAACAAAACCACAAGAGACGATTATCAACCCTCTTTCTGAGCTTGCACCATCAATTACAGATATCTCTTTAATTTTAAAAGGTCCTAAATTCTCAAGTCTGTTTATCTGTAGTGATATCCCAACTACTGAAAGCATTCCGTTCTACTTACTATGTTTTCTTGGAGAAAAATGATTGTGTTTCACCTTCAACTTTGAATCAGTTAAAGTTCCAAAAAGTCTATGGTAACCTTTCCATGTGAATCAAGAAAATGTTTATCTTGTGACTAAAGCGTCTGTGCATGATTAAGATAGTTTTTTTAAGCCTCTGTTTACTTGCCAGTAGATAACTTGGAAAACATATCCATATAAAAAAATTGTTTTTGTAAGACAGTATGCAATTTCCTGTATATCCTAATGTTTTCATCTTCCTACCTAATTAGGTGCTTTTTGTACATTTGATCTGAATCCATGATCACTCATTTATTAGGACAACTTTATTCGTTTGTTCATTTATTTATTTTGTTATTTTCTTATGGCATGCCCTTTTAATGTCCTTATGGGTATCAAGTTTCTTAAAGTATGAGGGGTGGATTAGATTAGAAATTTTGAGTTACACGAAGTTTATTAATCAACTTTTTTGTTCAAACTGTCTTAACTTAGAGTCATAAAATAGGTAATGATTGCTTATGCATGTTTGTGAATAAATTAAACTGATTTGTTATCTGGTTGGCCCAATATGTATCTCTTCATATCTTATCCGGTCTTCCTCTTCCGCTTTCTTGTTCTTTCCCCCAAGTTTTTCCGCTTATCACCTTCTTCAACATGCTGTTTAGAAACTCCATCAAAGGTTGAATCTCAAGGAGCTAATTAGATATAATCACATGCAATGGGAAACTATGCCCTTGTAGGATTTGAATTTGCATGATGGCTAATTAAAAGAGGAAGTTATCAGTGTAGGTTCTGTATGTTAAGTATTTCTAAAAACTGAGTGGAGACCAATGACATCTTTCTAGTGAGTAGAACTGCCTTTTATTCATGAAGCAGACCCCAAGATCACTGTAGAATATCTGCCAAATTATGGTCGTTTCTACAATAGTTGGTCTCATTCAAAAGACAACATATCCCACAGAGGAAGGCTTCTGGAGAGTATATTAGTTCATGGGTAAAGGTTTCAAAATTTAAGTCAGTTCTGATGGGCTATGCATATTGTTATGTGAGTTCACCACAAACAAGGTATTCTCCATGACACCTTTGTTTTTTAGCAGTCCAAGGAGTATAAATCCCTATGGCTGTTTCATGTGATTGTTGATGGAAACAATTGCAACATTGTTTACTATTTGATGCACTGCTTTATCATCTTCTATGTTGTAATACAGTCTATAATCATTTCATTTGAAACATTTGCGGCAGAAACGGCCTGTAGCTCAGCCCCAAAGAGCTACAAAAGTGCTGGCTTTCTATGGCCTGACAACCCCTCCATACAAACTAGTAAGCAGGAATCTACGAACTCTAGTTGTATTCTGGCTTTCTTAGTCTACTGTCCCTTCAAGTTAAACTTTTTCTCATTTTCTTTTCCTTTTTGGATTATACTCTAGAATGCTTTGGAACCATACATGAGCCAGAGGACACTGGAGCTGCACTGGGGAAAACATCACCAAATTATGTGGAAAGTTTGAATAAGCAGCTTATAAGCAATCCGTTGTATGGCCACACTATGGAAGAACTAATTAAAGTTACTTACAACAATGGCAACCCATTACCAGAATTTAACAATGCTGCACAGGTATTTGAGCTTCTGGTTCTTGTTTGGAGAACAAAGTTTGAAGACTTTAAGAGCATTAAGTTAATACCAGTTCATCCTAAATAACGGTCTTAATTTTCTCACAATTTGCAGGTTTTGTGACAATTCCTCTTTTCCTCAGGCTCAAGAAATCATATTTATTCTGCATCATGTAGATCATTCTTGGCAGAACACCAAGGTACCTCTGTGGTAACTTAGAGATTGATAATGTGCAGGTCTGGAACCATGATTTCTTCTGGGAATCAATGCAACCAGATGGTGGAAAATTGCCTTGGGGAGGTGTACTTCAACAGATCGAAAAGGATTTCGGCTCATTTTCCAAATTTCAAGACGAATTTATAGAGTCTGCCATTTCTCTTTTTGGATCTGGCTGGGTGTGGCTTACCCGTGAGTCATCTTTGCTTTACTCCCAGAATGTGAGATTTGGATTCTCTAATTCCTGAACTCTCAAGTCTCCAGCATGGAAGGAAATTTCTAAGGAACTGTTTTAAGTAGCTAAAGATGGTCTAAGTAAAGATCTGGATCAGAAAAAGAATTTATGTAGCCAATTTGCTGGGTTAAATTAGTGATATATGGACACATGACACATGACACGGGTCAAGTGCCCAATCTTTCGAAACATTATCTTCTAAAAAAAAAACTTGACATGGCAACACACTAATATTTTGCACCATGCATGCAACTATACATGTAATATGTTTGTAATGACTAAGTGATCCAATTACCCATCCCAGTCTATCAATGAAAAATACATAGACGCTACTTGGTACAGGCTTTAACTGAAATGATAACATATAGATCTTGTGGTTCTATGGAATTTGAGATCCTCATGAGTTTTTGATTAGAAGCGTCAATGGAGTCCTCAAGGGGATTGTCCCACACGTCGAGAATCTTAAATTTGGTAGCTGGGTAACAATGGGCTAAAGCTGTTTTTGTTCTGTTTTAGTTTTTATTTTATTTTTTATTTATGTATTTGTCTTTGGTTGTTAGTATTGTTATTCATGCAGCTGACCCTTTTGTTGGCTTTCCATTCAAGATGACTTTTACAAGTATGATTGAAAATCCGTATTATTTTTTTTTGTGAAAACATATTTTTCCTGCCAGAAATATAGTTTGTAAACAAGTTCAAGTTGATATGAAAGGTTACTGAACTGTGTAACAATACCTTGTTGAGTGAACTCTGCACATTTTAATTTTTAAGAAGCTTTTGAGGCAGACTTTGTTGTCATGCCACAAAACTTTGATTAGATGACTATTGACTCATGGATGGATGCTTTGGGGTGGGGGAGAAAAGCTAATTAGATTTCAGTCACAGTCTAGATGTAATAGTTCTCCAAGTTGTGAATATTTTGTGCTTCAATGCTATCTTGTGAGTTAATATGGTGTCCTGCCGTTCTGTTCATTTCAGTGAAGACCGAGGAGAAAAGGCTTGCAGTTGTTAGAACATCAAATGCTGTTTGTCCTCTAGTTTGGGGTGATATCGTATGTTAATCTCCTGACACCTCAATGTACTTCTGATGCATTCTGACATTAGTGATCTTAAGAAAAATTCAATCATTTCTTTTGCAGCCAATCATCAGTCTCGATATGTGGGAGGTATTCAAAATTTTAACTCCATTTTACTTCTTATGTAACTTCATACCACAACTACTGATGATACTCTGTTTTCTGCTTCTAATTTTGACAGCACGCATACTATCTGGACTACAAGGTATTAAAAACTTCCTTGTGCGCGCATTTGTCACAAGCTTGAAATCAATTCTTTCATCCTTTACTATTTAGCAATCCCAAACAGTGAAGAACATTGTAGAAATTTCAATGATTAGTAACGGCTAACTATTAGCTGGTAAATGATCTTTAATGAAATGAGTATTGAAGAAATTCTTTGGTGAATATTTATGAGAGGATACCAAGTTCCAGTTCAAAGATTCTAATTTACAAATAATTATTACACAGGATGACAGAGAAATGTACGTGATGACCTTCATGAACCATCTTGTGTCCTGGCATGCAGCCACAGTACGCATGGCTCGAGCTGAGGCTTTTGTAAATCTTGGGGAACCGAAGATTCCATTGGCGTGAAACCAATGCGTTATTTTCCTATGGAATTCATGTGCTTTGCCGGCCACAGGTGAGCAACAATTGCAAGCCTTTGATTTTCTAAAATAAATACATAAGATGGCACTGAAACTTCCTAATGAGAGAGGCATCACATAGGCTTTAGGATTAAACCTTTTTTATTTACCATATTTGCGGAAATATTACTGTTTCAAAGTTATATTCATCACTCTCATTGATTCTGGTTCATTTCAAGGAGTTATAATCTATTGGCGAAAGCATCTCATCAGAAGATGAGCAAGTGGTCTAACAGTTACTCTACTTTTCTCTCTTCCAGAATGGAGCTATGAGAGCTTCTGATCACAAGGTAGAAGAGAAAGAGAACCCAGGACATGTGGTAGAAGATGTTGCCATCAGAATGAAGAAATGCAATAAGCCTGAAGATTGAAATTATTGCGGAATCGCAATAGAGGAAAAAGGGATGAAAGATGAAATATTTTGACAAAGCTTTTATCTGACACCGTCCTAACTTTAGCCAGGGCTACGTCTTTCTTGGGAGGCTTTCGTTGGTGAATGCTCTCACATGGTGGACAATTTTCATTGATTGTTCATCGCCATATGCATATACTTGATATCATGATTGTAAGCCCATGCATGAGGACATCCATGTACTGGGTGCTCTGTATCTTGTATTGTGCCTTGAAATGAACTCAATAGCCTGTAGTAAAACAAACCTCGTCTCTTTTCATTATCAATGAGGATAGTATAGATTTCTTCTAGCATAAATTCATGAGCATGAACAATGAGGTAGGGTTTCTACCCACAAGCTGAATTCTGGTTGTTTTGAGCAGGGAGCAACTTCGTCGAACTTTTCTGTCCAATTTTTTTTTTTTTTTAAAACTATAATCATGGCTCTATTATGGACAAATTTGGGAATTAGGGTTCGGCCTTTGCTTGTATGCACGAGAAAGGAAGGTACACCTACTGAAAATTGTGTGATTGGAAGAATTTAGCAAATTTATCTTGAATGTATACATCCAGCTTTTAGATGGTAACTTCCACTTAAAATAGCTTCTATTAGCTTATAACTTCATGTTTTAGTAGGGAAAACAGAAAGAATACTAGCATTATTTGTAACCTAAGAACCATCACATAAACTCTGATGTGACAAGTTTCTAGAGTTTTTGCTCGTAAAATTATCTACAATTTTATATTTTGAAGGGAAAAAAAATATGCAATTAATATTTTAAAAAAATAAAGTTAGATGTAACAAATTATTAATGATTAATTTTGCAGTGTATGTCACTTCGACTTTTTGAATGAATAAGTTGGATAACTCTCCCCCTGTACTTGAAAAGGGGAAAGTTATGTAACAAAGTTCCCCTATGCATGTTGCGAAGCTACCTTAAAATTGATGTTACAAACTCAGGAGAAAATTAAAAATGAATTAAAGAAAAGAATGAAAAAGGCGAAATCGACAAGACTATGGTTCCAGGTAAAAGCCAGGAAGACTATGAATATATATGGGCTACTATGGCAAAATCTACTGAAATCAGGTCAACAAATGAGAGAGCTTTTGGAAAGCAAATAAAATTCACGAGTGAATGACCATCTATTCTCATAAAAACAACCCAGAAAAGATAAAGTAAAAGAGAAAAAGACTAAGTACGCATTTCCACTGTAAATATGAGTTATCAAAAGAAAAAAGGTGCATTCTTGTCTTTTTTGTATTCAGATCAAATCCTACTTAAAGCCCACAAAGTTCACCAGCTTCAGATTTGATCCTGATACACTCATACCAGAGCAACAAAACTATTTAATCAAAAACTTCAAGTGCACAGAGACAAGCAAGCTTAAACAGTCAGAAGTGTATTGCAATCCACTAATGAACAAGGGCACCATCCACTGAACTTGATTGTTTCTACACATGGATCACAATTCCTGCCTGAAGGCCAGAAAGAAACTATCTGTGAACATCCAATATCAAACAACATGTTCCAACAAAATGGCCCTAAAACATATTACTTCTAGACATATGTACATCCTCACAGAAGTAATATAACTACAAGAGGTACATCTAAACAGATGCTTTGCAAGTCTGCTTATTATGCCCAAGCACTTGGCAATTGCCACAGCGAACAGCTCGCTTGACTGTTATCCGTGGATCGTCTGGCTTTTCTTTCGGCCGACCAGGCTGTCATCGGCTATGACAAGGACTGGGAGATGTATCTGCAGCAACATCCATATTCACAGGAACAATCCATGATCGGAAAAATGGATAACAAGTATGTCAAACGGTAGCACTCTGTTGTGAAGTACTTGGAGCAATAATCAGATATACACAAACTCTGTTGTGAAGTACTAGGAGCAATAATCAGACATGCACCCATCTGTGCGACTGCAAGAGCATGCACACACGGCATGCCAGTAACCTGCCATCTTCGGCATGTGCACTTCCAAGTCTCCATATTGACGACATAAATTGTATCATCATGGACGCGCTACCTGTTGAGCATATCACCACGGTTTCGCGCTTTGCCAATCTCTTCTTGTACTTTCCGGGGCATGGAAGGCAGTATTTCCCTCCAAGAGTTTGAAGACTCCCGATGAGTGTATATCATCTCCGTCATCTTGCATCTAATCATGTCAACTATCTGCACCACTGCCGGCTCATACCTTGATTTTCCCCAGATATTGAATGTCCGCGGAGCATTTGATGAGCAAGTGGCATAGCGGAAACCCTTGAAAAGGGCATTTGACCAGAGCTCAGTCTAAGCACTCAAAACCCACTCTGCAAGCTCTTTAGATTCGGTCTTGATGCTTTCAACACATTCGTTAAACTCGTCTGCTTTGCAAGCATATACACAACTTCTGAGACCAACCGTGATTGCATCCCTCACTTTGGGTGTCAACTCTGCCTCCTCCAATTGTGCCTTAAAATCCTCCTCCAGGTGATGCATGCAATAACCATGGTAGCTACCCTCAAAGACTTGTGTTACCTCCTCCTCCAGACCATTTCTTCTGTTTGTTGTGCATGTTACGGTGTGAGACGTTGAAAGAGCATATTTCAGCTGCACCAGAAACCAATGCCAGTTTTCTCAAGTCTCGGCATCTACTATTGAAAAGGCAACTGGGAAAATAGAATTCTCACAATCAACTGCACTTGCAGCCAAAATTTTCCACTGCTTACTTGCTTTGAGGGATATTCCATCATGAAAGAGAAGAGGGCGGCAACCATGCTCAAAGCCACAAAGGGAGGCATTGAAGGCAATGAAGAGAGAATTTTGAATCATCTGATGTTTCCAATGTGGTAACACTGCCAGGGTTCGTTTCCAGTATCCTCTCACATAGCCAGGGCAATTGACTGCATGCCTCCTCGTGTGAATTGTGCAGCTCCTGCTCTGCGAAGAACTTTCCACGCCATGCTTGTGTGTAATTTATGTTGAGTCATTCCCGCTGGAGATCAGCAGCTATGTCCTTTGGAGAATCCAGTAACTTGTCTTTTATGATACTAGCAACCCATCGCTGATTTGCTAGATGATTGCATTCTTTACCTGCTTGCCTTCCACAAGGATGAGTCTCATTCCATTTCTTAATTACGAAATCTTGCATACCAGGGGATCTGGATGCCTGGATTCTCCATACCAACCCTCAGCAGAGATAAAAGAAGAAGAAGAAGACTTATTTGTGCAAAGACAAGATACCATTAGCTATGATTCTTAGTTGTATATATATACACATATCAGTCACATGTTTACACTGATTTAGGAGATACGATAGGAAAACATTGACTGAGAGAAAGAATAGGAAAACATTGACTGAGAGAAAGAATGAGAAACACATGGTGCATGAATCTCACGAGTCCCATGTGTTCTCATAATCATGGAGATATTTTAGGATCTGGTTGATTTTATGAGGAGAGTCTTTCATATGGATCACATGTTTCACATGAGTCACGTGTTGTCATTAATATCTCTAACACTCCCCGCAAGCGAAACGGGTTCGAAAGAACTGAGAGCTTATTTTTCAGCATAGAAAACCTTAATGATCTCAAAGGCTTAGTAAGGATGTCTGCTAGTTGGTCTTTAGTGCTGACAAACCAAACATTCAGGACTCCATTGGCGACATAGTCCCACATCAATTGAATGTCGATCTCAACATGTTTGAAGCGGGAGTGACGAATAGGATTGATCGAGAGATATATTACACTGAGGTTGTCACACAGAATTATCGGGGGTGATTGCGGAACTCCAAGCTCCCAATGTAATGACTGCAACCAAACGACCTTTACTGCAACATTGGCCACACCCTTATACTCAGCCTCAATGCTAAATCGTGCCACAGTGCACCGCTTCTTCGAGCTCCAAGAAATGAGATTTGTATCAAGAAAGACACAATAACCACTGATAGATTTTCGATCATCGATCGACCCTGCCCAATCTGCATTGGTGTAAACAGTAAGCTGTACAGAAGAATGACGAGAGAGAAAAAGGCCATGTTGAATGGTAGATTTGAGGTAACGGAGGATCCGTTTTACAGCGCTCCAATGCTCATCGGTTGGAGCTTGCATGAACTGAGCGACCTTGTTCACCGAGAAGGCAATATCGGGTCCGGTAAAACTTAGGTATTGTAAAGCCCCAACAGTACTTCGATAGACAAAGGCGTCAGAGAGAGACTTCCCAACAATCTTGGGAGAGCTTACAGGAAGTGGCCATGGACGAACTGACAGGCTTGACACCATCCATCTTGAGTTGGAGAATCAAGTCACGGATGTACTTCTGTTGAGAGAGAAATAGACCTGAGGGTGTACGTTGACACTCCACGCCCAAGAAATAGTGCAGTGGGCCAAGGTCTTTTAATGAGAACTCCCGGCCTAATTCTTGAATAAGACGAGTGACAGCCCGTGAGTCATTATTTGTGATGATGATGTCATCCACATAGATAAGAACCAGAAGAAGATATCTCCCACCCGTCAGAGGAAGAGAGATATGTCGAACTTGGAGCCCACAAAGCCCAATATGACTAGATAACTGCTGAGGCGAGAAAACCAGGCCCGTGGAGCCTGTTTGAGGCCATAGATACTGCGATGAAGCTTGCATACATGATTGGGATGAGCGGGATTGATGAACCCTGAAGGCTGTTCCATGTAGACCGTCTCAGTAAGAAAACCTTGCAAAAATGCATTATTCACAGCTAACTATCGAATAGACCATCCCTTGGAGACGGCCAGACTGCACACGATACGGACAGTGGTCGGTTTGATGACTGGACTGAATGTCTCACCATAGTCTAATCCTGATTGTTGATGAAACCCTTGACCACCAGGCGGGCCTTATACCTGTCAACAGAACCATCAGATTTATATTTTAATTTGAAAACCTATTTGCAACTAACCAGATTCATGGTAGGGTGGTATGGCACAAGGTGTAACACTTATCTTAACTAATCACCTTTTCCTAATATTTAAATGCTTTAGGGAGGTGATGGGGAAGTAAGTATTCATGAAGGATATTATACATTATACTATACATATTAGTATGTGTGTGTATGTATATAAATGAAATACAACCTCATGCTTGTTGACTTTGCCACCATACCCCCACCATGCTTGTAGGTACAAGTACCTCATGAAGGGGGAGGGATGGAGCCTTGCTTATAGGGTAAGCTATAAGAGTAGAGTGATGGGGTTAGGGAGGGACAATTGTCATGATATTATTGAAGAGTTTGGGCTATAAATAGGGGGGATGAAGAGAAGAACTTCATTTGACAACACACTCTCTCTCTTTTCATTCCAACTTCACAAAAACAATTCCCCTCCTTCCTTTTTGCAACCGGCCAACAGCCAGCAGCCCTCTTTTTCTCCCATTTCTTCTTCACACACTCTCTCTTTCTCCCTCTCATTCCCTCACAAAACTTCCCTACTTCCTATTATACAAGAAAAAGGCTTCCTTTACATGTTTTAACTCCTCCAAAGACCAAATAGAACAAGCTAAAGTGGTGATCTAACATTACCATAAAAGGGATTTCTTGAAGACAAGGTTGATCTAGAATAACGAGTTAAGGGGGAGTGAATATTGGTTGAAGGTAAGCAAAACCTTAAGATTTCTACCCCTCTTACACTATTTTAACTAAGAACTAATTATAATGATTTTGTGACCTTGTAAACTCCAATTTAGCGGGAGATCAAGCTTGATAAGGAGATACTCGCTTCAAGGGTGAGTAAAACATTCGAACCCTAGTAATATAGTAGGTAAAGTAAAACTTGAAATAAAGTGGGGGAATCTCTAAGTTATAAATGGACGAGAAAATGAATGATGATGCTTGTGCATGGTTTATATATTTATGAACAATCATGTGGTGTTATGTTGTTGTATTTCTCATGAATGCTTACATAGGTGCATGATCGACACGTTATTGTGTATGCATAGTAGTCTAACACATGCCTCTTAAAAAGAAATAGTTTTATGAATGAACATCATACTTGATTCATGCATATGTTTGGCTACACATATATTGGAATGATATAACATGTTGGTTAACTTGAAAAGGCTTGCATGTTGTTAGTTTAATAAGTAGTTACTTATACATGTTAATGTCTTTCTTAATATTGGCATCATGTAAAGTAAGAATCATGTGAATCCTTTATGTTGTTATTGTCTAATAAATCCTTACATGTGGTTATTACATGAAGGATATGATATTTGCATGTTTGGAGGAAGGGACCGGGTTGAACTGGAGTGATCAAAGGGGAGAATAATACGTGATAAACGTATCGGAGGAAGGGACCGGGTTGAACCGGAGGTGATCGAAGGGGAGAATAATACATGGTAAACGTATGGAGGAAGGAACCGGGTTGAACTGGAGGTGATCGAAGGGGAGATTATGTTTTATGTTGATCATGTATGTTAATTTCCATGTTACGATTATATTTTATGTTGATCATGTATGTTAATTTCCATGTTACGATTATGTTTTATGTTGATCATGTATGTTAATTTCCATATTACGATTATGTTAATATGGTTAAGATAGAAATTGTATGTTAAAACTATAAAAAAATTGATATTTCAGACTCTAAGATAAGTCGACTTACCTAGGCAATTTCACCAGTATCAGTCGACTAGCCCTTGGGCTAAGTCGACTATGGAAGGGGAAAATGGGTCGAGAAGTCTCAGGAAAACACTCTAAGTCGACTATATATAAACTGTAAGTCGACTAGCCTCAGTTACAGGAAATAAACAAAGAGTGAACAACTTCTTTTAAACATGATTAGTCAACTACAGTTGACCTGTAAGTCGACTAGTACCTAGTGTAGTCGACTACACCAGAAAGGATAGTTGACTACACCAGAAAGGATAGTCGACTAGAATTGGTTATAAGTGATAAACAGAGAGCACATACCTTTTTGATCAATATCTAGTCGACTATAGATGATATAAGTCGACTAGTACATAGAGTAGTCGACTATACAGGCTAGGGCAGTCGACTACATAAGTCACTGGCAGCTAACAGAGAGTAAATACTTTTTGGATCGACCCCAGTCGACTATAGCTTCAATGTTAGTCGACTAATAATGGTATTAGTCGACTATAGGAATGGGCAAGTCGACTAACAGGACCTGTTATTGTGTTTTGGTCGGGACTTCAGCTAATACCTAAAAATTCACACAAATGGTATAAAATACAATTGCCAACCTGATGATAAAGTCCAATAGACATACTTAATGGACATGCATATAAATATTGTTTTACTCACTGAGCTGTCGAGCTCACTCTGTTCTCATTATCACCTTCAAGTTTGGACAAAAACAAGAGACCCGCTTAAGGGCAACACATGCGGGATAGGGTCAACGGAGACATTTTTACCCTTTTTGCTCGTTCTTGTGATATGTATATTATTTTAGAAAACTATGCAAAAACTTCTATTTAGATGTTTACTATGAACTTGTAAATATTGAAATGCTGGGTGCTAGACTCTAATCCTGTATTATATTTTGGAATAATAATGTATTAGACTATGTTTTTCTAAGGAGTTGTCGGACCAATATTTTGAGAAATGCTAAATCATGTTTAGATCATACATGCTATCATGTGGATATTGTTGTAAAGTATAGAACCGGCTGATGTTAGCTGAATTGAAGTATTGTATCTTGATGGGTCCCACACTTGGATAGGATGTTCTGTGATGATTGAAATCTGAATGGAAGTGATTAACTGGGACCATTACACAAGGGACCAGAGTTTATTCTTAAGCAAGGCATTCATCTCAGTGTCCATTGCCTGGCGCTACTTGGGATCTTTAGAAGCTTGCGTGAAACATGTGGGTTCGACATGAGTGGTGGCCAAGTCGGCCATGAGACAGATAGGCATGGGATATCGGGTGGCTAGCCAGACCTTTGGTGTTCTGATGTTATCATGTGTTCTGGTGACCATATGGTGGGTCTGGTAGGAGGGGGACTGGGAGAGCCTGAGGATGAGGACGATGAGAAGGACTCATCGGCGGGTGCTGATGGAGGTGGTGGAGAAGGAGTATGTGATGGAGGTGGTAGTGGAGGAGGAGAAGAGTCAATGGTGGGGCCCGCATGAGAAGAGGGGACTGGAATAATGGAAGGTAACAGAGGCGTGGAGATGGGGATCGGCGATGAAAGCGTAGGAGTAGGGGGAGAGAGGGAGGGCAGAGGAGAATGAAAAGGAAAGGAAGATTTGTCGAACACAGCATCCCGAGAGATGTAAATACGACTAGAGGGACATGCAAATATTGATAACCTTTATGCGAAGCCAAGTAACCTAAGAAGACACATTGACTGGAAAAAACTAAACTTATGAGTTTGGTATGGACGCAGATGAGCATAGCAAGCACAAAAAAATTCGTAAGGAAAGGTAGTCAAGTGCTTTATGAAATAATTTCTGGTAGGGAGATATATTATAGAGGACGGGGGTGAGCATTCTATTGATGAGAAATGAGGCGGTTTGGAAGCATAAGGCCAATAATGGAATTGAACATTTAACCGAGCTAGAAGAGTAAGGTCGGTCTCGACAAGGTGGCGCTGCTTTCTTTTTGTGGTGCCATTTTGGGCACTAGTGTGTGGACAGGATAAGTTATGAGCAATACCCTGAGAAGACAAGTAAGGTTTAAATTTGATGAACTCGCCACCACCATCAGCTTGGAGTGTTTTAATGGAACGCCCAAAAAAATTTTCACATAAATTTTGAACTCAAGAAAAATAGAGAAAGCATCACTTTTATTTATTAAAGGATAAAGCCAAACATACTTACTGTAGTGATCTACAAAGCTAATATAATAGCGATGACCACTTACAGCGGACACAGGAGACGGACCCCATAGATCTACAAAATCCATTCAATAAAGCACTTTTGACATCTATTTGAAATAATCAAAAGTTTTTAAAACTTGCATAGGCTGAAGCATACGAATCGCTTCTAATCTAGCAACAGGAGCAAAAGTCTCATCAAAATATATGCCCCTCCTCTTGATTGTATCCTTGGGCTACAAGTCGAGCTTTATTTTTAGTAACAATGCCACTTTCATCTAGCTTGTTACGAAAAACCCATTTGGAGCCAATGACATAACAATTCTTGGGTCTTTATAGAAGATTCCAAACATTATTTTTGTCGAAATTATTCAATTCCTCTTGCATGGCCAAAAACCAAAATTCATCATTCAAGGCTTCATTAATATTTCTAGGTTTAATATGAGATAGAAAAATCAAATGTGAACATTCATTTTGAGCTTGAGAGCGGTTTTTACCCTTCTTGATACATCATCTATAATCAAGTCAGTTGGATGATCTTTAATTATCTTCCAAGACTTAGACAGTTCTGAATATGATGTATTTGAAGTTCTAAAATGATCTAAAGTCTCAGGTTTCTGTTCATCAGGAGTTTGTTCGCTACTGGTAGGATCAAAATTCTTGCTGGTAGGATCAGAAATACTGCTGGTAGGCTCGATTCTACCAGAATCTCCAGAACCTGAAATATTTGCTTCCTTAATAATTTTTGAAATATGAGGGTTAATCTCATTAAAGCTCACATGCATGGATTCCTCAACATTTAATGAGCGTTTAAACACTCTATAAGCTTTACTAGAAGAGGAATAACGAAGAAAAATACCTTCATCCGATTTTGAATTAAATTTACCCAAATTATCTTTGGTATTAAGAATAAAGCACTTACATCTAAAAACTTTGAAATATGATGTATTTGGAATTTTACCAAAGAAAAATTCATAAGGTGTATTTTCAAAATAGGACGAATAATAATACGATTCAAAACATAGCAAGCAGTGTTAACCGCTTTCACCCATTTTGATAAAACAAATGAGTTTAACATAGGGCCTGTTTGGTTGTCGCAAGTTCTTTTACAGTTACAAGTGAGTTATATGCAAATTTTACAGTATTTGGTTGGTAATGTAAAGTTGTAAGTGAAAAGTGTATTGTGTTTTACGGTGTTTGGTCATCGTATGGGGCTGTTTGGTTAGAGGTGGAAATGAGGAAGTGAGAAAGTAGTAATAGTTCCCTTTAGAACTTGAGAATTGGTTAGTGAGTTTTCCGGTGTTTGGATGTTGTTGAGAAGTGTGGTTTGAAAAATGTTATGTCTTTTCCGGTGTTTGGATGGTAATGTGAAAGTGAAGTGGAAAAGTTAACCACAAAGTTGACCGCAAAATAATATTAAAATAAAATTAATTAAGAAAAAAAAATTAGATTGCAATTAGAATGCAAGTGAGATTTACATGACCACAAATTTAACTGCTTTGAGCTACAACTTATTACAAATGAGATTTACATGACCACAAAAATAACTGTAGCACCCTGGAAGTGAGGAAGTAATTGTGTAAAAAGGACAAGAGAAAAGAAAAAGGGGTTTTCACATTTTCTTTTTCCAGTGTTTGGATAGATAGGGAAGTGAGCAATTATACTTCCCCATTTTCTTACTTTCGCCCACTTCCTTGCAACCAACACGCCCAATTTGTAAGTCGTAAGTGAAAAAATTGACCACAAAATTAACTGTTTGGTGATTAATAAAATTAAATAATTAAATTTAAATTTAAGTAAGTGTAATAAATATAATTTAAAAAAATTAAAAAATAAAAAAATAAATATTAAATAACTGAAAATAATTAATTATTAAATATAACTAAATAAAAATAAATTTATTAAATTTATTAAATAATTAAAAATAAACAAATATTAAATAATTAAAAATAAAAATAAATTAATTTAAAATATAATATATTAAATAAAAAATAAAAATTAAAACTTAATAAATACTAAAAATTAAATATATTAAATATTAAAAAATAAAAATATCTAATGCTAAAAACTTATTAAACTTATATTAAATATTACTAATCTATAAATAAAGTAAGAATTAAAATTAAGTGGAATATTACATTAATTTAGTAATAAAAAAGATTAATCTAGTAATAAAAAAGATTCTAATATTAAAAATTATTGAATTATTAATAAAAACTTTAATCTAATAATTATATGTAACCTAATAATTAAAAAAGATTTTTTATAATATAAAAAGAATAATCTGATAATAAAAAATATTAATCTAATTATAATTAATTGTCAGCAATACAAATTTGCATGACCACAAAATTAACTGTTTGTGTTGCAAATGAGCTGTAAGTGAAATTTGCATGACTACAAATTAACTGTTTGTTTGCAAGTAGATTGTAATTGGAATGAAAATATAACTTGCGACTTACGCGATGAAACAAAACTGTATGACTGTAAGCCGCAAGTGCACTTGCGACTTACGACCTTTTACAACAAAACAAAACAAACAACCCCATAGTGCTTGCCATTTCTTGCAAAATTTTAATTTTTCTCTTAACACCATTTTGTTGTGATATTCTTGGTGCAGAAAAATTGTGTAATGCCATCATCAATACAAAATTCAATGGAATTTTTATTTTCAAATTCACCAACGTCATCACTACGAATTTTGATAATAGAAGAGCCAATTTTCTTTTCCACCTATTTGCAAAAATGTTTAAAGAAATTAAAGGCTTCACTTTTATGAGTCAAAATAAAACCCATGTAAAACGAGAAAATCATCAATAATAACAAAACATAATATTTTTCATTCAAATTAAAAGTGCTCATGAGACCAAACAAATCCATATGTAAAAGTTGCAAGGGTTTGAAGTTGATACCTCACTTATTGAATGAAAAGAACTTTTAACTTGCTTGTTCTTTTTACATTCATCACGAGTTACCTCCTTAGGCTTCTTCAATGTGGGAAGTCTCATACAAGCCCTTTGTTGGACAATTTTGATATAAGATCAAAATTAATATGTCCAAGTCTTTTGTGTCATAACTAAGAATCATCTTCTAATGCGGCTAAACACTTAACACTTTAGTTAGTTACATCAATAATATCAATGGTATAAACATTTTAATTTCTAAGTGTTTCAAATAAAAGATTTCATTCACAATCAATGATGATGCATTTGCTAGATTTAAAAATGACATTCATACCTTTATCACATAGTTGGCTAGTGCTAATAAGATTAGCCTTCAAACCATCTACTAGCAATACATTTTCAAGAATAGGAAAAAGTTTCTTACTAATAGTTCCAATACCAATGATTTTACCTTTACCATCATATCCAAAAGTGACTGTGCAACCTTTACAACTTAATAGGGTTGCAAAAAGATTTGGATCTCTTGTCATGTGTCTTGAGCAACCACTATCAATGTACCATTTCATTCTATGTTGAGAAAGGTTGAATGCCTAAAAGAAAATTTTGAGATATACTTTTAGGTACTCAATGTCTTTTGGGTCCTTGAATGTTAGTATCTTATTTAGGAACTCATTTTAGATATGAAATAATATGATTTTTTTTTTTAATAAAACATGAAGTACTAACATGACTTCTCTTCATATAATAAGTGCAAATCAGATTTGAAGTATTTTTGTGATATGAATGAGTATGAAAATCTTGATTTTTGTACTGGTAGGATGACATTCTGTCAGACTGTTGTCGGTAGAATGGTATCCTACCAGGACCTGAACTGATTCTACCAGCCTGATTTTGTATAGGAGCAATATTAGAAGTAGAAGCAATATCAGTATATCTTTTAAATGAGCCTTTAAATTATCATTTTCAGTTTGAAGTTTTACAATTTTCGCAAGCAATTCATTTTTCTCTTAAAACATTTTCATAAATAGATGAAAAAGATGCATGTTCATTTTTTAAAGTAGTAAATCATTTTAAAAGTTTTTTGTAATCTGCAACTCACTCAATGTAAGCATCTTCTATTTCTTTAAAAGTAATTTAGTCATCGAGTGTTACCTGCTCGTTGTCCACTATGAAACATATGTTTTCATTTGAGATGCTCAAATTTGCTTCATCTTTTCTTCATTCTCGGAGTCACTTGGTTCCGATTCATCCCATCCCACATACAAAAAATTCTTCTTGAAGAACTTTTTCGTCTTTCCTTTTAAGTTGGGACAGTTTTTCTTAATGTGACCGGGTTTATTGCATTCAATAGCAATTTATGGAGCCGATCTCATCTTCCATTTGATCTTTGGAAGTTTCTCCTTTTGTTGAATTTCTTCCTCATCATTTTGTTGGCCTTTTTGATGACTAAGCATATCTTCATTTGTACTTTCTTCACTTGAAGACTCATCTTGTATTCCTTTGAGAGCTATACTTTTCTTTATCATTTGAGTAGCGTCATCTTACTCTCTTTTCTTTTAAAGATTCATTTTGATCTCCGCATTCTTCAAGATCCTCATTAATTCTTGGAAGGGGAGAGTGTTGATATCTTTAAAGATCTCTATTGGATTAATGATGATATTGTATTCCATGGGTAGAGACCTCAAACACCTTGTTGTTTATTTCAAAACAAGTAATACATTTTTCAAAAGATTGGAGATTGCTAGTGATGCTTTTGAACCTATTAAGCAATTCACAATAGACTCATTAGACAACAACCGAATAAATTTAAAATCTTGTATAAACATATTTATTTTGCTATTCTTAATTTCATTAGTCCCCTCATGGGTGACTTTAAGATTATTCCACATTTCTGTTGCACATGTGATATTCATAACTTTATGAAACTTATTGTAAGATAATCCATTGATAATACAACTAATAGTTTTGGAATTTAAATTAGGAAAAGAGAAATCCCTCTCGTCCCATTCAGATCGAAATTTAGGAACCTTCTTACCTCAACCTCTATGGTAGGAGAGGTGTAGCCATCTTCAATCATACCCAAATCTTCCAATCAATAGACTGAATATGAATTCTCATGCATGCTTTCCAATACGTATAATTAGTACCATTAAATAGTGAATATCTATTGTTAGATTTCCCCTCTAGTAGAATAAGGTCACTAGTGAAAACCATAGGATCGGTCTTTATGATATAAAGTCTAAAATAAGAGCACCAATGCTCTGATACCAATTGTTGGACCCTAGAGGGGGTAAATAGGGTCAAGGGTCATTAAAAATTAAATATACCAGTTATATGATAAACTGTACAAGAAGGCAGACCGGTAGGATTACCCAGTCTGATGGTAGGATGATATAGTTTGATGGTAGAAGCAACAAAGAACAGAATACAGTAATGTAACAGTAAATGCACATCAGATAAATTATAAAAATAACAGCAGAGAAAACACAAGTAATTTTAGGGTGGTTCGGGAAACTCCCCTACATCCACCACCTAGAGGTCTCCTCTCTAGGATTTATAAATCTACTAAAAAGGTTCTCCTTGAAGCAGGGATTACAACCACCAAGACTCTCCCTTAAGCTTGGATTTTTAATCCACTAAGATGCTATCCAATCTTGGATTTACAAACTACCAAGATACTCCCCGATCTTGAATTTTCTCACCACCTCTATCTTGAGGCACAAAACAATGAGTATGACAATAGATTTTGTTCTTTAACACAATATGAGAACTAAAATAAGCTCAATGATAGAATACAATAGAGACTTTATGTAATCATATAGTTCTAAGTATTGTCAATTAATAACTGGCACAATAAGTCTAAATCAATAAGAATGAGAATCTAGATTAAATGTAAAAGATGAAACTGAGATTCTTCAATAGAGAAATAAATGAAGTGATGAAATTCTCTTGTATTGAATGCTTGATACTTTCTCTGAAATCAGAACTTGAATGAAAATGATTGGCTCAACCACTTTTATTGGTGAGATCTGAAATTTAAGGCTCGAATGGTAGAAGAGCTCTGTTTTACTTTGCTGAAATTTTCAGGTTTAGTTCTTGTTCTTATAATGAATGAATAAGGTTTTATATAAACAAGGTAATATCAAAGTGAATCCAACCGTTGGGGAAAGAGAGAGGCATGATTTCCTGCCCGTTAGAGCATTAAATGCTGCTGTAAAAAAGATATCAAAACTGTGCATAATCTTGGGCATTTAATGCCTCTACAGCAATAAAACATGAAAGGGTATGGAGACTTTAGAGATAGAAAAGGGATGAATTTTCTCCCAAAATTTATACCCAACGAATCTCTTACACAGCTGTATAAACTGGACAGTTTGGGGATGTCAAAAATGAAAAACACCTAGAGGGGGGTGAATAGGTGTAATTGCTAATCTAACAATCCTTTTAAAATTAAGATGGATGAATGATGCAACGATCTCTCAAAACAAGACTAAGAGCCGAATACCCCGTGAGAGGTTCTGAACTCCTTCCTCCCAATTCCCCTTGAATGGGTTAGAGGTGCGCAATGCAACCTTGTTGTATGAGAATTGATCGATAAAATATCAATGAATGAATAATAGGCAATGATGAAGAGCACACAAGATATCACAAGTAGAGAAAAAAATACTTGAAACAATAAGCAATAGAGAGCAATTGAAAGTAAAGCGAAATAGAGAGCAAGAGCAAAAGACAATCGCAAACACAAGTATTTGTTTCGAGGTTCGAGCCACCACTCTACTCCCCGCCTTCACCTCCGTGAAGGGTTTCCACTATCCACCGAGGACGCTTACAACGGTCTACCGAAGACCCGAGCACCGTGCTCCACCAATTACAATAACCTCTACCGAAGAGGTGTCTCCACAAGAACAAGAAGAAGGAACAAGTAGCCAAAGTGATCTGAACAAGATCACTAAACTCTTTTACAAACTCTCACTCTTTTACAACTTCCTTATAGAATGAGTAAGGGAATTTGGCTCTAAGAAGTGTAGTGAGAAAACTCAGTTGTAGAGATGATTTTTGCTAGAGAACACAACTGAAAACAAGCTCAAGAAAGAGTTGGAAATGAAGAGCTTAAACACTTTTCTTCTCTTTTGAAAACTATGAAAACTTGAGGATTTTTCTTGGTGTTTTGTAAGAGACTCTTCTCCTCTATTTATAGGGAGAGAAATAGGTTAAAAACAATTTATTTTAATCTTATTTGACCTGAAAAAGATCTGTAAAACCCTGAAAAAGTCTGCCAAAAAACAGTCTAAAAAACAGATTTCAGAATTGCACAAAAGAGGAAAGAGCCATTGGGCTTTTGCAGGCTTGGCGGTCGACCGGGCCGGTCGGCCGCCAGCTCAGCTGGCAAAGAGCCGTTGGCTCGGGTCGACTGGTCCGGTCGACCGTCCTCTAAGAGAAAACACAGTGTTCTTCGGGCGGTCGACCGGGGCGGTCGACCTAGAAAACCGAGAGCAACTGCTTACAGTCGGTCGACCCGGGCGGTCGGCCGACAGACGTGCACAAATGTGCACGTCCTGGCACTGGCGCCGGTCGACCGTGCCGGTCGGCCGGTCAGCCTGAAACAGGAAAAACAGCAGGATTTTGAGGTTAGAAAATTTTGTAAAAAAATGTTTTAAAGAAAGGAAAGCTAAGTAATATGCTGGAAAGAGTATACATACATGATCTAAACATGATATAAGTCTTTGTAAAACTTGGAGTCGCATAATTGTCAAGTCATGAGAAAAACATAGAAACAAAAACTTGAAAACTTGTATTGTTGAAAATGTGTGTGTGTATCGTAGAGCCAATTTCCAAAACTCAAACTTTAACAGTCTAATTCTTACATTGGTTCTAAGTACTACAAGTGCTTCAAGAGGGCTTTTCACCATAAGGTCTTCAATACTTGATTCTTGAGCCCAAAATGAGTTAACTTGAGTCCAAAACACTTTTCTTTAGGGAAGAACCCTTCTAGTTTGGTTAGAACCTGAAACACACTTAAACAACAAACTTTATTAGTACAAATAACTAATATGTTTTGTAATCATCAAACACACTAAACACGGGTGATTGTAACCTTGGGCCAACAATCTCCTCCTTTTTGATGATGACAAAACATATAGGTTATTTAAACAAAAATGGAAGAAGAGCTTGAAAAGCTCCCCTCAAATAATGCTATGTATCAAGAATGGCTATGAGAAGCTAAATACATAAGGCATTGAAAAACTAAAAACTCAAAATACACCATAAACAAACAACAACATACACCATAAACAAACAAAACAACAAACACACTTATACTTTACTTATACTTTTTCTCTCCCTTTTTGTCATACATCAAAAAGGGTTAAACAAATTAAACAAAACAAAAGAGATTTTTCTTTAAGAATCCATAATGCAAATATTCAACTCACCACAAATAAAGGAAAATCTAGCATAATCCAATGGTTTAGTAAAAATATCGGCAAGTTGAAAATCGGAGAAACATAATCAATATCAATATCACCTTTCTCATAATGATCTCTAAGAAAGTGATACCTAATGTCAATGTGTTTGGTTTTACTATGTTGATTTGCATTCTTTGTCATGTGAATAGTACTAGTATTATCACAAAATATTTTAATATGATCAAAGTGTAAATCATAGTCGAGGAGAGTATGTTTCATCCAAAGAACTTGTGCACAACAAGCTCCGCTGCAACATACTCCGTCTCGGCGGTTGATAGGGCTACCGAATTTTGCTTTTTGGAAGACCAAGATACAAGACAATTACCTAGGAATTGACATGTTCCACTTGTGCTCTTCCTATCTACCCTACAACCCGCATAGTCGGCATCCGAAAAACTCTTCATATCAAATAGTCCAGTTTTCGGATACCACAAACCCATTTCAATAGTGCCCTTAAGGTATTTAATAATGCGTTTTACCGCTACTAAATGAGACTCCTTAGGACATGATTGAAAACGAGCACAAAGACAAACGGAAAACATGATATCCGGCCTACTAGCCGTCAAATACAATAAACTACCTATCATGCTACGATAAAGTTTAATGTCTACACTTTTACCTTGTTCATCCTTATCAAGCTTGGTAGCTGTTGCCATGGGAGTTTTGCTCACTCTAGCGCCTTCAAGTCCGAACCTCTTGATGAGTTCCTTTGTGTACTTGGCTTGATTGATGAAGATCCCATCCTTCCTTTGCTTGATTTGGAGTCCAAGGAAATAGTTGAGTTCCCCCATCATAGACATTTCAAATTCATCCTTCATGCATGATTCAAAAGCTTGGCAAAGAGATTCATTAGTAGAACCAAAAATAATATCATCTACATAAATTTGCACAATAAGAATATCATTTTCACATTTTTGTAAATAAAGTTGTGTCAATTTTACCTTTCTTAAAACTATTTGAAATTAAAAATGAGGAGAGTCTTTCATACCAAGTCCTAGGGGCTTGTTTTAAACCATAAAGAGCTTTATCTAATTTAAACACAAAAT
Organism: Agave tequilana; assembly: GCA_038442645.1. NCBI lineage: Eukaryota > Viridiplantae > Streptophyta > Magnoliopsida > Asparagales > Asparagaceae > Agave > Agave tequilana. Next base: position 5,762 of record JAVJIF010004802.1, on the reverse strand, counting down.
CCGGATGTGTAGGATCAACAAACCGGGGGGTTGTTCAACATACACCTCCTCTTCAATAAAACCATTTAGAAAAGCACTTTTGACATCCATTTGAAACAATTTAAAATCTTTATATGAGGCAAATGCTAGTGTCATCCGTATGGTTTCAAGCTGTGCTACGGGTGCAAAGGTTTCTTCAAAATCGATTCCTTCGATTTGAGTGTAACCTTGGGCAACTAACCTAGCTTTATTCCTAACAACGTTACCCGATTCATCCAACTTATTCTTAAAGATCCACTTAGTACCAATTGTTGGTCTATCGTGGGGCCTAGGAACAAGGTGCCAAACTTGGTTGCGCTCAAATTGATTGAGTTCCTCTTGCATTGCTAGCAACCAATATGAATCGGCCTCGGCTTCGAGGACGTTCTTGGGTTCAACATGAGAAATAAATGCATAATGTCCACAAAAATCATGAAGTTTAGAGCGAGTGGTTACCCCTTTTGATACTTCACCTATGACGAGGTCCTTGGGATGATGAGGATTGTATCTCCAATCCTTTGGAAGTTGTTGAGTAGGCTCCACTTCAATTGATTGAATCTCATTTCCTTGAGCCTCTTCTACTTTAGCTTCACTTCCTTCATCATCCTTTGGCTTGTCTCCCATAGTAGGTGTATCCTCCAAGGTCACTTTCTCCAAACCTTCATCCAAAGTATCTATTTCTACAACATTCTTAACAAACAAGTTAGATTCTTCAAATTTAACATGTATAGATTCCTCAATAGTCAAAGATGATTTATTGAAGATTCTATAAGCTTTACTAGTATTAGAATAACCACAAAAATTGCCTCATAAGCTTTAACATCAAATTTCCTAAATTATCTTTTGTATTTAAAACAAAACATTTGCATCCAAAAACCTTGAAATATGAAACATTTGGTTTTCTAGAAAAGTACATTTCAAAAGAAGTCTTTGAAGTATTTTTACACAAGAAAACACGATTTGATATATAGCATGATGTATTTACGGCCTCGGCCCACAAATAATGTGGTAGACCATATTCACTTAGCATTGTCCTAGCCATCTCTTGTAAAGTTCGATTTTTCCGTTCACTACTCCATTTTGTTGTGGAGTTCTAGGACAAGAAAGTTCATGCTTAATTCCATGTTCTTCACAAAAAGTGGTAAAGGGTAGGTTAATGAATTCACCTCCTCTATCACTTCTTATTCTTAAAATTGAAACATCTTTTTCTTTTTCAACTCTTCTTAAAAGATTGGAAATATGAAAGTGCTTGATTTTTGTGTTCAAGAAAGAAACCCAAGTAAACGTGAGAAGTCATCAACCAAAATAAATGCAAATCTATTCCCACTTAGACTTTTGGTTTGTGTAGGGCCAATAGATCCATATGAATTAGCTCCAAAGGACGTGATGTCATGATATCCTTAATTGACTTGAAAGAAGACTTAGTTTGTTCCCAAATTGACATGCGTCACAAACTCGGTCCTTTTCAAAACTCAAACAAGGAATACCTTTCACCATTTCCTTTGTGTTTAACCTAGATATATGGTCAAATGAAATATGGCCTAATCTTCATGCCACAACCAAGAGTCGTCAACGAGGGCTTTTAAACAAGTAATATTACAAGACATATTAGACATATCTATCATATAAACATTACTTTCACGAAAACCGAAAAACACACAAGTATTAGAAATACTATCAATTACTTTACAAGCTACATTATCAAAAACTACATCAAAACCTTTATCACAAAGTTGACTAACACTCAAGAGGTTATGCTTGAGGCCATCAACTAAAACAACATTCTCAATTAAAGGGGATGTGCCGAGTTTTACATTACCAATACCGATGATTTTACCCTTGGCATCATCTCTGAAGGTGACGGTGCCACCTTCATGGTATCTTGATAGGGTTGCAAAGTTGTTGATGTCCCAAGTCATGTGCCTTGAGCAACCACTATCAAGATACCACAATCCTCTACGTCTTTGGGCCTTGGATGGTACCTACATCATTTAGCAAAATAGTTGACTTTGGTACCCAAATTTTCTGGGTCCTTGAAAGTTAGTGTTGCGAACCCAAACATTATGATGAGATGCACTTAGTCTATCATAACAAAAATTAGCTAAGTGTCCTTTACGGCCACAATAAGAACATGAATACACTTTACCATACATGAATGCATGATGTGAGCGTGAAGTGTGAGCATGTTTTGGGGTTTGTCATGATGTACAGGTTGTGTGGTATGAACATGAGCATGAGCATGATAAGCATTTTCTTTGGGGCTTGTTTCTTAGGAAACATAGCCTCAATCTTCTTCTTATTAAACTCACAATTTTTTAAAACAATTCCTAATGAGTCTATTCTTTCTTTAAGCATGGTAATCTCATTAGAATCAACTAGTGGGGACTTGCCTTTATAAGAAATCTTATATTTGTCAAAATCTTTTTGGGTGGAAACAAGAGTGGAAAGTAATTCATCCTTTTCTTTAGAAAGAGTAAAAACTTGATGATTAAGAGATTCATTTTCTTTTTCATTTTTAAATATTTTTTCTTAAGAAAATCATAGTTATGTGATAGTTCTACAAATGCCTCTCCTAACTCTTCCATGGAAAGTTCATCATTAGGAGAAGTGGAAGGGGTTACCCTGCTTGTGCTTTCATTGGCCATGAAGCACATGTTGGTGGTGTCGATTTCCTCCTCGAATTCGCTCTCGGAATCCCATGTAGCTTCATTTCCTTCTTCTTGTAGGGCTTCTTTGAGGTGGAAGGCTTTACTTTATCCGGACACTCCGCCACTATGTGTCCCGGCCTTTGACAATTGAAGCAAATAATCTTCCTTTCTTCTTTACCTCCTTGCCATCTCCTTCTTCCTTGAAATTTAGCCTTGTTGTACATCCTCCGGACGTTCTTCACAAGAAGTGAGAGCTCTTCGTCATCTTCTTCTTCTTCATCGTCTTCGTCGGAGTGTGTGGATTGACTTTTGAGGCTATTGTCTTCTTCTTGAAGGAGCCATTTCTTCCCTTACCTTTCTCTCCATCTCATGGGTTTTGAGGTTCCCAATGAGACTAATTAGCTCCATCTCCTCCTTGTCATTGAGTTCCTTCAAGGTGGTTACTTTACTTCCCATGAAGGAGGAAGAGCCCGGATGATCTTTCTAACTTTGATCATTGTCGATAGCATCACCTAGAGAAGAAAGTCCATTAGTGATCTTTGTAAATCTTGTAACCATATCATCTATGGTTTCATTTTCTTGCATGCAAAAATTCTCATATTGGGACCGAAGAAGGTCTATTTTAGCCCTCTTCACTTGTGAAGTCCCCTCATGTTTAACTAGCAAATGTGTCCAAATTTCATATGCGGACTTGCAATGAATAACTCTAGCTATATCATCATCATTAAGGGCTTGAAGGAGTGCATAGTGAGCCCTAGCATTGGCATCAAATTCTTTAGTCTCTATTTCGGACCAAGTGGATTCATCACCGGGGGGTGCACTATAGGGTTTGGTCACGGCCTTTGCAACTCGACTTCCTAGAGATTGCAAGAAAATGGTCATCTTAACCTTCCATATGGGAAAGCTAAGTCCATCAAACTTAGGGGGTGTCTTAATACCATCGGTCATTTTTACTAAGTGAGAGTGTATGAAAATGAATGAAGTGATTAGCAAAATTAGGATCTCTCTAGGGTTGTTAAGCCAAGAGCCTAGTAACCAAGCTCTGATACCAATTGAAAAACACCTAGAGGGAGGTGAATAGGTGTAATTGCTAATCTAACAATCCTTTTAAATTAAGATGGATGAATGATGCAACGATCTCTCAAAACAAGACTAAGAGCCGAATATCCCGTGAGAGGTTCTGAACTCCTTCCTCCCAATTCCCCTTGAATGAGTTAGAGGTGCGCAATGCAACCTTGTTGTATGAGAATTGATCGACAAAATATCAATGAATGAATAATAGGCAATGATGAAGAGCACACAAGATATCACAAGTAGAGAAAAAAAAATACTTGAAACAATAAGCAATAGAGAGCAATTGAAAGTAAAGTGAAATAGAGAGCAAGAGCAAAGACAATCGCAAACACAAGTATTTGTTTCGAGGTTCGAGCCACCGCTCTACTCCCCGCCTTCACCTCCGTGAAGGGTTTCCACTATCCACCGAGGACGCTTACAACGGTCTAACGAAGACCCGAGCACCGAGCTCCACCAATTACAATAACATCTACCAAAGAGGTGTCTCCACAAGAACAAGAAGAAGGAACAAGTAGCCAAAGTGATCACAACAAGATCACTAAACTCTTTTACAAACTCTCACTCTTTTACAGCTTCCTATAGAATAAGGGAATTTTGGCTCTAAGAAGTGTAGTGAGAAAACTCAGTTGTAGAGATGATTTTGCTGGAGAACACAACTGAAAACAAGCTCAAGAAAGAGTTGGAAATGAAGAGCTTAAACTTTTCTTCTCTTATGAAAACTATGAAAACTTGAGGATTTTTCTTGGTGTTTTGTAAGAGACTCTTCTCCTCTATTTATAGGGAGAGAAATAGGTTAAAAATATTTATTTTAATCTTATTTGACCTGAAAAAGATCTGTAAAACCCTGAAAAAGTCTGCCAAAAAACAGTCTAAAAACAGATTTCAGAATTGCACAAAAGAGGAAAGAGTCGTTGGGCTTTTGCAGGCTTGGCGGTCGACCGGGCCGGTCGGCCGCCAGCTCAGCTGGCAAAGAGCCGTTGGCTCGGGTCGACCGGTCCGGTCGACCGTCCTCTAAGAGAAAACACAGTGTTCTTCGGGCGGTCGACCGGGGCGGTCGACCCAGAAAACCCGAGAGCAACTGCTTACAGTCGGTCGACCCGGGCGGTCGGCCGACAGACGTGCACAAACGTGCACGTCCTGGCACTGGCGCCGGTCGACCGTGCCGGTCGGCCGGTCAGCCTGAAACAGGAAAAACAGCAGGATTTTGAGGTTGGAAAATTTTGTAAAAAAATGTTTTAAAGAAAGGAAAACTAAGTAATATGCTGGAAAGAATATACATACATGATCTAAACATGATATAGTCTTGTAAAACTTGGAGTCATGTATAATTGTCAAGTCATGAGAAAAACTTAGAAACAAAAACTTGAAAACTTGTATTGTTGAAATGTGTGTGTGTATCCTAGAGCCAATTTCCAAAACTCAAACTTTAACAATCTAATTCTTACATTGGTTCTAAGTACTACAAGTGCTTCAAGAGGGCTTTCACCATAAGGTCTTCAATACTTGATTCTGAGCCCAAATGAGTTAATTTGAGTCCAAAACACTTTTCTTTAGGGAAGAACCCTTCTAGTTTGGTTAGAACCCTGAAACACACTTAAACAACAAACTTTATTAGTACAAATAACTAATATGTTTTGTAATCATTAAAACACACTAAACACGGGTGATTGTAACCTTGGGCCAAAAAAAACTGTCAACAGCATATGGATAAAGAGTGACAGTTTTGACATGGACAGACTCAGATTTTCAGTTATAGAGCAGGATATGTACAACTCACGTGTGTGAAAGAAGTTAATGCAAAGAGTAGTTTTACCAAGTGAAGTACAACCCATGTGGTATTATAACTAGTAACCACAGAACAGAAAATATAATGTCCAGAGAATAATCAGAACTGAACCAGAATTGAGACAAAATGTTCTCAATTTACATGTACTAGACAGAACTGGTAGAATCAGGTGAGTGGTAGGATGAGTTGATAGAATGCAGATTCTACCTAGAAACTAAAATAGAAAGATCCTACTT